>CM077114.1:12399475-12418013 GCA_039619505.1 Cimex hemipterus | reverse complement strand
TATATAATTAATTATTTAACCAACTAGAACTGGCCTGTTTGTTAAATGTACATATCATACTCCACATACGAAAAAAAAAAAACAGAATAAAATTATAATATTTATTGATCTAGTAATACAAAAAACACAAATCCCAAGAATTTTCTTCTTTTTTTTATACGGCTAAAAAGGTGAAGAAAAAATTTCGTCGTGACGTGAGAAAATTACGGAAAAAATACGATTTTTTTTGCGGAAACGACCAAATAACAAAATTTCCCTCCTGGTTCGCACAAAAATTTTAACAAATTCAATCAATTATCTTCCACGAGAATCAAGAATCAGCACGAAATCAAAAATTTAAGAAAGCCTTTTTTTTGGAAGAAAAGTACATGTGAAAATCTTTCTTAAAAAAAAAATCAATTAAAAAAATTATTAAAAGTATATAAACAATCAGTTCATATTCGGTGATAAATAAAATTTATATTTCGATTATTCTGGTGTTGTCTGAAATTGAATAATGTAATTTTACAAAAATAAATAATATATAATTAATTATTTAACCAACTAGAACTGGCCTGTTTGTTAAATGTACATATCATACTCCACATACGAAAAAAAAAAAACAGAATAAAATTATAATATTTATTGATCTAGTAATACAAAAAACACAAATTCCAAAAATTTTCTTCTTTTTTTTATACGGCTAAAAAGGTGAAGAAAAAATTTCGTCGTGACGTGAGAAAATTACGGAAAAAAATTCGATTTTTTTTGCTGAAACGATCAAATTACAAAATTTACCTCCTGGTTCGCACAAAAATTTTAACAAATTCAATCAATTATCTTCTACGAGAATCAAGAATCAGCACAAAATCAAAAATTGAGGCAAGCCTTTTTGAGGAAAATTACTCTATAATTAAAAAAAAACTAAGTAAAAATCTATATTAAAAATCAAGTACAAAATCATTTACTTTATATAAATAATTAATTCATATTCGGTGAGCAATACAAGAAATTTTCTTCTATTTTTTGGTACGGCTGAAAAGAGGAAGAAAAAATTTCGCCGTAACGTGAGAAAATTACGGAAAAAATACGATTTTTTTTTTTTAGTGGAAACGACCAAATTACAAAATTTCCATCCTGGTTCGCACAAAAATTTTAACAAATTTAATCAATTATCTTCTACGAGAATCAGCACAAAATTTAAATTGAACTTTCTTAAGAAAATAATTCGAGTGAAAATAATGATTTTATATTCGGTGGTAGTCTGGTGTTGTCAGTAAGACTAAATTAATTTTACAAAAATTAATAATATTTAATTAATTAATTAACCACCCAGAACTGACTCTGTTAATTGTTAATATCTGCCCCCCACAGAAAATTATAAAATTTCTTGAACAAGCATGTTATTTACTACATTTAATTAAAAAAGAAAAAATAGAAAAATTGAAATCTCGCACTGAAAAAGTCTCTTGAACTTCAATAAATTTAAATTCTCACCCGTTTCTTTTCATTTAGAGTTCTCCACATTATGGGATATGTTGAACTTTGTTTTTAGTTTGACCATTAAAATCTTGACTCTGGAAATGATTTTTTTTATATCATCTTTATCTTTCTTGAACGTGGGACTTGCCCCTGGAACGACACGGTTTAAAATTTAACTTAATTGCAAAAACCGCGGGTTTTAAAAATTATTTGTTTGAATTGAAGATTTGTATTTAAATTTTTGGAAAACGCGACTTTTTCCTCCGTTAACTGCAATCCTAGCAATTTTGTTAATTTGTCTCACATGCCTCGCTTTTTTTCATATTTTCTTCCAAAGTTTTAAAGGAATACGTCGGTCAACGATTGAACTATTTTATGACCTATTCATATTCAAATATATTTTCCGAAGATTATTAATACAAAGGAAAATCAAACATTGTACTTCTAATAGCTTTGAGAAGAATCTAATCGAAAATTTAAAAAATAAAAAAGGTTTAACACTTTCACATTATTAAAATAATTGGAAAATCGTCTATATTTTTGTAAAATAACTAAACAAATTTGCTATTTGGCCATTAATAAAGCAAAAGAAAAAATTTGATCTGGATGTAAAAAAAATCTAAGTCTTCCAAAGCTAATTATTTTTAACTTAAAACATGTCGAAACGAAAAATTTAATTTTGTCTTCACGTTTGGTGTTTGGTCGAATTAAACATAATTTAAAAAAAAGTAACAAAGTTAATGGTTTAAGCCTAAAAAATCGATTTATTAGAAACGGAAATTGTAGTGATCTACTGTTTGACATAGCTGCTAGAAAACAATACAAAATATTTTCAAAATTTTCTAATTTTCTTTATGATGGAGAAATTACTAAGAAAAATTCGCTCAATCTCAAAACATGTTTACATGTATATAAAATTGTAGTAATCGATTGTTCGATAGATGCTTCAAAAACATATTATTCTGCGACTGCTTTGCTGGAAAAATTATTAAGAAAATTTTTAGAGCAAAAAAAAAATTATTTTATCAAAACCAACACAAAACGTTGTCTACGTCAAAATATATTTACAGGTTCAAAATATAAATTGTTAAATGGCCTCAACGAGTAGTCAAACTTTGCCTGTTTTTACTTTAACTTTTGAAATTTAATCCTGAAAGAAAATTATTGGTGTGCATCATTCGAAATGAAATTATCCGGAGATTTTCGACTGTTCGAACGTTAAAGGTAGAATTCGTACAAATCCAGTTTTCAGTATGGCTCAGTAAGAATTGAAGTTGAATAAATATTTGACGGATTTTTATGGTTTTTAACTCTGAGTACGTAAATGTTGAAAAAATTCGCCATAATATTGATAAAATTTACCGTTTGTATGGATTTCCACTCTATCATTCAAAAGCAGTGATAAATTGCAGTTAAAAAACAAACAAAAAATTGGGAAAACTAAATCTATATTTTGCACAAAGACCATACCGTGTCGAAAAAAAAACAGTAATTAATTGTTAAAAAAACGAAAAGAAACATAAAATTCGGAAAACTAAATCAATTTCTTACAAAAAGAACAAACCATGCCCCCAGCCTATAAAAAAAAAACCAGTTATAAATTGCAGTTTGAAAAAAATAGGAAAATTAAATCAGTATTTTACAAAAAGACCAAGCCGTAACAAAAAACAGTAATTAATTGCAGTTAAAAAAAACGTTGGTTATACTAAATCAATATCTTATAAAAAGCCCAATCCGTGCCAAAAAAAAAAAAAAAAAAACAACTAATAAATTTTAGTTAAAAAAAAAACAAAAAAAAAAACAGAAAATTGCGCAAATTAAATCAATACATTACAAAAAGACCACACCGTGACAAAAACAGTAATAAAGTCCAGTATGCAAAATAAAAATGAAAACTAAATCAATTTCCTAGAAAAAGATAAAACCTTGTAAAAAAAAGTAATGAATTGTAGTAAAAAAAAAAAAAAAAAAACAGACATAAAATTGGGAAAACTAAATCAATATCTTACAAAAAGACTAAACCGTGTCAAAAAAACAGTAATAAATTCCAGTTTAAAAAAAAATTGGGAAAACTAAATCAATTTCTTAGAAAAAGGCCAAACCGTGCGAAAAAATGTAATAAATTGCAGTTAAAAAAAAATTAGGAAAACTAAATCAATTTCTTAGAAAAAGACCAAACCGTGTCAAAAACAGTAATAAATTGCAGTTAAAAAAAAATTAGGAAAACTAAATCAATTTCTTAGAAAAAGACCAACCCGTGAAAAAAATGTAATACATTGCAGTTTACAAAAAAAAAAAAAAAAAAAAATAGGAATCTAAATCAATATGCAGTTTAAAAAAAATTAGGAAAACTAAATCAATTTCTTAGAAAAAGACCACACCGTGTCAAAAACAGTAATAAATTGCAGTTAAAAAACAAAAAAAACATAAAATTGGGAAAACGAAATCAATTTCTTAGAAAAAGACCAAACCGTGTCAAAAACAGTAATAAATTGCAGTTAAAAAAAAATTAGGAAAACTAAATCAATTTCTTAGAAAAAGACCACACCGTGTCAAAAACAGTAATAAATTGCAGTTAAAAAAAAATTAGGAAAACTAAATCAATTTCTTAGAAAAAGACCAAACCGTGTCAAAAACAGTAATAAATTGCAGTTAAAAAACAAAAAAAAAACATAAAATTAGGAAAACTAAATCAATTTCTTAGAAAAAGACCAAACCGTGCGAAAAAATGTAATACATTGCAGTTTATAAAAAAAAAAAAAATTAGGAATCTAAATCAGTATGTTACAAAAAGACGAAATCGTGTCACAAAACTGTAATAAATTCCAGTATCAAAATAAAAATATAATTTGTAAAACTAAACCAATTTCTTAGAAAAAGACCAAACCGTATCGAAAAACAGTAATAAATTGCATTTAAAAAAACTGCAAAAACATAAAATTGGGAAAACTAAATCAATATTCCAAAAAGACCAAACCGTGTCAATAAAAAAGTTAATAAGTTAAAAAAAATATTATTACAATACAAAAAATGGCGGCTAACCTAAATTAGGCAGGCATATCAAAAGTTGATTAATTATTTTTAAACAAATCTATTATATGTTTAATAATTAGGCCTACAGTACATTTCAACAGTGTGATCATAAAAAATGTCGTTTTACAGATTTCGACTCCTCGTGGAAATTTACAATTAGGAAATCCTACCTGCTTTAAAATTGATAAACAAATTTTGACAGAGAAAAAAAGAGACATTTTGGTCTAGCTATAAAAAAACTGTTTTTAACATGAAAGTTAATAGAAAAAAAATAGGGAAAATAGGGAAAGACAGAGAAAATAACGAAATTATACATTTCAGGCCAGTTGCTTTAAAAAAACAGAAAAACATTCCATTTTGATTGGATTGAGTGGAAAAAGGGGTGTCGGAATCGTCCCGAGTTAAAACGTGAATTTCGACGTGGCCGCAAAGTCCGGCAGGGGTTGAAAATGCAAATTGGAAGGGTCTTCGGAGGGTTGGTTTTTAATTAGAACAGGAAATCCTGGTTGACAAAGTGGGAATAAAAACGGCCTCTCGGCTCTGGTTAACTCGTTAAAACGGCGGGTTAAAAAGGGGCCGATTAACTTTTCGCCCAGACGGACCCCCACGTGTTGCGCCCCCTAATCCAGTTAATTTTTTACCCCCCTGTCCAGTCCGGGCAAAGTTTGATGTAGGATCCACTTGTTGAACCGATGATAAATCCGGGAGAATTGGGTACACGTTTCACTTTGGACAAAGTTCAAAAATTAATTTTCAACGTGCTCGTTTATAATTTTTTCAAACGTAGTTTACGCAAAATTGACCTATATATTTATTGCACAGAGAGAGAAATAAGTTAAAGTTTACAATATCGGATTTTCCAAGGGTATGGGCGTTCTCACCCCCCCCCCTTTATTTTATTGCCTTCGATAAAACATCAAGATCGTAATGAAGTCAGCAGACGGCCATAAACGCTTTACGTTAGTCGCCAAATTAATTGTTTTAATTGGAAAATCTTAACTACGTTCGTCGAACTGTAACTTCTCAAAAGAGAAACCGAAAAAGGCAGCAACTCAAAATTTTATACGGCGGTTTTGAACAATTAATTCCGCCAAGTAAATAAAAATTCAATCACGTTTGTATAAAAAAAAAATTGAACTTGATAAACTGAATTTTCGAAATATAACGTCCACGAAAAAAAGACAAAAAATTATTAAATCCATTACATTAAAAGAAAAAGCATTCAGTGTCAGTTAAAAATTTTAAGTGATTTCGGTTTAAAAAAAATTAATAAATATTACCAATTTATTTAGAGTTATTTTTTGAAGGAGAACGTTCGTTTCAAATATTCGGGGTACAACGGGAAAAAAATTGTTAATTCCATTCGTGATTTTTTTTCCCAAAAAGTAATTACCTACTGAAAGCTAATCTGAAGTAACTTTGGAGGTAGTACGTTTGTTTAAATTATTAGAGGGTCCAAGAAAAAAAAAACGAACTAAAAAAACTGGTAATTTCATTTCATTTTCAAGAAAGACGTTCAGTGACAGTTGCGAATTTCAAGTGATTTCTTTTTATAAAAAAATAATTAACTGCTGAAAGTCAATCTAAGGTAACTTCGTTTCAAATATTTGAGAGTAACGAAAAAAGTATTTTAAAAAAATTTGTAATCCCATAACGTTTTCAAGAGATGCGTTCAGTGACAGTTGTTAGTTTCATGTTTTAATTTTTTTTTTGCTGGAAAATAATTAACTGCTCAAAGCTAATCTAAAGTAACTTTGGAGGTAGTACTTTCGTTTAAATTATTAGGAAGTCTACGAAAAAAAAAACGAACTAAAAAAACTGGTAATTCCATTTCATTTTCAAGAAAGGCGTTCAGCAGTTACAGTTGCGAATTCAAGTGATTTTTTTTTTCTATAAAAAAATAATTAACTGCTGAAAGTCAATCTAGGGTGAACTTAGGCCGGGGTAATTTTGTTTCAAATATTGGAGGGTAACGAAAAAAAAGTATTTAAAAAGATTTGTAATCCCATTACGTTTTCAAGAAAGGTGTTCAGTGACAGTTGGTGAAATTCAAAAGATTTCTCTCTATTAAAAAAAATTAATTAGTGAAAGTTAATCTAGGGTAACTTTGGACGGGTTGTTTTTTTTTCTTCAAATATTTGAGGTCCGCTAAAAAAAGTTAAAAAAAAAAAACTCGTAATTCCATTACATTTTCAAGGGAGGCGTTCAGTGACAGTTGGTGAAATTCACATGATTTCTTTTCATAAAAAAATAATTAAATAATGCTAGCTAATGTACAGTAAATTTGGAGGAAGTAGAGTTGTCTAAAATGTTAGTTATTCCCAGAAAAAAAAGTTTTAAAAAAACTGGTAATTCCATTACATTTTCAAGAGAGGCGATCAGTGACAGTGATGAATTCCAAGTGATTTTTTTTCTATACAAAAAATAATTAACTACTGAATGTTAACCCAGGGTAAATTTGTTTCAAATATTTGGCCGTCAGAGAAAAAAAACGTATAAAAAAAGTTGGTAATTCCATTAAATTTTCAAGAGAGGTTCAGTGACAGTGGTTTTTTTTTTTAATACAAAAAATAATTAATTACTGAATGTTAATCCAGGGTAAATTTGTTTCAAATATTTGGCCGTCAGGGAGAAAAAAAAGTTGGTAATTCCATTACATTTTCAAGGGAGGCGTTCCGTGACATTTATGAATTCCGAAAAAAAATGAATGAAAAAATAGTTTAATAAATAAACAGATTCAGACAATCTTTTGTAACATAACTTTTTGAATTTCAAATTATTTTTTTCTATAAAAAAATAAATAAATGCTACAATTTAATCTTGAGTAACTTTCGAGGAAAAAAAAAGATTGGAAAGTTATAAATTTTGGTATAAGCCATGAAATTTATAGTTTCAAAAATGAAATATTCTTCTATTTTCATTAGATTTAGCCAATTTGTACAAAATGCTAAAACACTTTTCGCGCGGTTTTCGAGGTGGAAGCTGATTTTTTGACCTTTTGGCCTTAACCGCTTAATTCGCAATTAAAAAAAACGGTCGACGAACCCTTGCAGGAAAACCCTCCACCATGAAAAAAAAAGAAACAAATATCCAAAAATGATCGTTTTGCAGACACAAAAATCTATGCCAATATCGAGTTCTCCTGTTGGGGGAAAAAATCGTATTAAAACAGCTGTGTTCATTAAAATTTATGGTTACCAAGTTGTAAGGTTCTACTAAGTTTTTAATTTAAATGAAGCAAATTTTAAATGAAAAAATAGACAATTTCTGGTTTATATTGCTTCGTCAAACCTCATAAAAAAAGGTTGAAAGAAAATATTATTATTCCATGTTGTTATCAAATTCATCGGTTCACAAAAATCATACTTTTAATGAAAAATATTTTTTTTTATTATAAATACTCAACAATGTTGCAAAGCTCTTAATATTTCACAGACTAGGTTAAAGTGGAAATTGGTCCATTCATGAAGAAAAACTGCGCAGTTTTAATAAATAACATAAAAGGAAAAACATAGTTTTTTTTAAGCAAGAATCGTGAAAAAATCTAAATTTTCGATTTCGATCAATTCGCAAAAAAGAAAAAAAATGTAAAACATCCTCGTTATTTCTTCAAAACATAAAATTTTGAGAATCGAATTGTTATTTATATCAAAAACAATGTATTAGTTCACAGAAAAATTAGAAAAAATAGCAAAGACAAATAAAAATTCCAACAAGTGAAAATTTTCCCCTTCACGCTGTAATAAATTATTTAGAGTTAAAACGAAATTTAAAAGATAAAATTTGGTTAAAAAAAAGAAAATATCAAATTAGAATATTTTGGAGAGGTAGAAACCATCCCATAAAATCGACTTCCAGCAGAATTGGCAATTTCCTCCTAAGAAATCCTTCTCCTTCGGCTGTTCTTCCGCTCTGTTTGTCCCGAGACAAAAACTGGAGCCTCCAGCGTCTCGGGGCGTTTTCTTTGATCACGGTAACGCTTCTCTGAATACCATCCGGAGGCGGTGCTCCGACGTTAAATCCCGATTCGCCCCCATGAAGAAATAAACATGGCTCGTCAACGCCCGAATACCGGGGACTATAAGAAAATCTGATAAATTTACAAATTTTCGAATTTTTTTCACGCAAAAAATAAAAATAAAAACATTCAGACTCTTCTACACAATTAGGGTTGAAAAATCATAATAAATTAATTGATCAGACTCAGGGTTGTAATTTCTAAGATGTTGAATCAAATTTTAGTCAAATTTGACAAACGTTTCAAGCAATAAATTCCCTTTGATCAGTCGAAAAACTTCCATGGGTGAAACAGTACGAAAATTCTTTTGCCATAACTGAACATTAAAAAAACTGTTATACAATTTAAACAACTGACAAACAAAACAAAAAATTGGACAGATCTGGAGAAAAGTTTGGTCGAAATTGTATTGTCATAAAAGAAATAAACACTGACAAAACAGGCAGAAAAATAATTTAATCGTGAAAAAATAGCAGTGACAAATAATCACCAGAATATAAATTAATGCGAGAGGAAAAATTACAAAAATAAATCCGAACGAAATTTGTAAAAATCAAACAAACTAAAAGCTAATTATTCAATAAAAAATTTAAATATAAAACTAAATTGTGCCTAGAAAAAATATAGATTTATATTTTTCTAAACATAGAATTTTCTGGACAATGATAAAAATAGGAAAATCAAACGACAATTCAAAAAAATTAGGTTGGACATAGAGAAAATTTTTAGTAGTACGAAGCAGGTTAGAAAAGTCCAATTATATCAGAATATTTTAAAATTTAAATGGTCACGAGTTCTTTCCAGAAAAATTGTATTTTAAAAAATTTTTCCCTGCAAAAGCATATAAAAATTAATTTAAAATTTACTGCCACTTTTTTCTTTAAAAAAGAAAAAAACTTAAAAATTACCGATTCCTACAGGTCGAACATGGTATGGAAAATTACAAAAAAATACGGTATTTACATTTTTTATAAATCTGTCAAGAATAAAGTAAAAATATATTTGAAAATCGGTAACATTTTGAAAAAAAAATTCAAAATTATCCAACAGAAAAGCCTATTTCGAATATTTTCGATTATTCCTCTCATAAGACAAAAATTCATAGGAACTTGTAAAAAAATAATAATAATTTACGTTAACATTTCAAAATTAGCACGTAAATCATAAATTTTGGGTTGTTTTGGACAATAAAAAATATGATTTTTTTATTTACTTAATTTACGTGTAGATTACGAGCACCAAAATTAAAGTATTCAATTGAAATTGGTATAGAAGAAATTTTATGAGAAAAAAATATTTTCTTTTTTCGTACATATTAAAAAAACTTCACTTTCAGATAAATTGTTTCAAAAAGAAATTCGTAATAAGAAAAGCGTTTTATTATAATTTACCAAATAAAGTATTCTGGACGAAAATTACAAAAACAACTGTCCTTGTCATGTCAAATTAAAATTCTTGTTAAAAAAAAATTTTTTTTTTTCGAAGACGAAAATTATAATATATAATAAATGTGAACTTTTAATAGGTTAAAAATTACCAGATAAAATTGACAAAATTTACAAGTAAAATCCTGCTGTTTCTCTGCTCGCGTGACTGGTCAACAGGTAGAAATTAGAATAATTTCAATTTATATAACAGCAAGTAAAAAGTAAATCCATTCAAAAAATAAATTTTTAAAAAAATAGTAAACGACATTGTCTATCGTATTGTGGAGCTTATAACATTTTAGAAATTTGATTTTGTAAACGTTTTTTTCCAACGAAATTCAAGAAAAAAAAAATCGCATCCCTGGAATGTTCGATGAACCTTGAAAAAAGTCCCGGAAAAAGTTCAAAAACCAATATTACAATTGATATAAACAAATTCCAAATAAATTGGTAATTAGTACAAAAATTACTTCCACTTCCTTCAAAAATCGGTCAAAATCATAGGTAAATACAGGTCTAACTAGGACTAGTTAAAAAAAATAGTTTAGAAAGTATATACATTCCCTTGGAATAATCGTAAAATTTCTTTTTAAAAAATTGGAATTAGTCAATGGCCAGCAAACACAAAAAATAGTGAAAGTATTTTCATATTGTTTTAGTTTAAAATTTTCAAAAATCTTATAATACTTTAGAAAAAATATTTTGAAAATATTTTTCCAGCAAAAAATCTCGTCCGTGGAATGTTCGATGAATCTTGAAAAAAGTCCTGGGAAAATTCCGAAAAACAAATAATCCAAATGACATAATCAAATTCCAAATAAATTGGTAATCAGTACAAAAATTGCTTCCACTTCGTTCAAAAATCGGTCAAAATCATAGAGGAATACAGGTCGAACTAGGACTGGTTAAAAAATAATTAATAAAGTATATACATTCTCTTGGAAAATTCGTAAAATTTCTTTTAAAAAAAGAGGAATTAGCCAATAGCCAGTAACCACAAAAATAATGAAAGAATTCTTAATTTTTTTTTTAGTTTCAAATTATTTTTTTAAAAAATTTATAACATTTTAGAAAGATGATTTTGTAAATTTTTTTCCCAACGTAATTCAAGAAAAAAATCACACCCTGGAATATTCGCTGAGCCTTGAAAAAATTCAAAAAAATAGCAATACAATTGACATAATCAAATTCCAAATAAATTCAAAATTACACTTAATAAAATTAAAAACCCCATTGTGCATGATATTATAAAAAAAAATTTTAAATTTGATTTTGTAAATGTTTTTTCCCAACGAAATTCAAGCAACAAATCACAACCCCGGAATGTTCGATGAGCCTTGAAAAAAGTCCTGGAAATTTCCAAAAACTAATATCACAATCGACGTAATCAAAATCCAAATAAATTCGAAATTAGTACAAAAATTAATTCCACTTCGTTCAAAAATAGTTCAGAAAATATATACATTGACTTGAAAAAAATCGGAAAATTTCTTTTTTTAAAAAAGGGGAAATTAATCAATGGCCAGTAAACAAAAAAAATAGTGACAGTATTTTTATATTTTTTTTAGTTTAAAATTTAAAAAAATTCTTATAATCCTTTAGAGAGATGATTTCGTAAATTTTTTTCCAAGGAATTTTAAGCAGCCAAAAATCACATCCCTGGAATGTACGCTGAGTTCTGAAAAAAGTCCTGCAAATTTCCGAAAACTAATATCACACTTGACATAATCAAATTCCAAATAAATTCAAAATTATGCTTAATAAAATTAAAATCCCATTGTGTATAATATTATTTAAAAAAAAAAGAAAAAATCCAAAAGTTTTCAAACATGTCAAAAATATTGCAATTTTACCAAATTTCCACTATAAAATCTTTCAGAATTATATTTTTTCAAAGTTTGCCATACAAGCGATTAAAATTTGAATAGAAATTTTCACTATTCAATTTACTTCCGGTTCGTTCAAAAATCGGCCAAAATCGTAGATCTACACAGCTCGATGTAGGTCTGGTTAAAAAAGCAGTTTTAAACATCCCCTGAGATAGAAAAATCGTAAAATTTGTTTAAAAAAAAAAAAGAAGGAATTTTTCTATGGCCAGCGAACAGAAAAATCGGGACAATATTTTGGTTCAAGAAAAGAAAAACGTAGAAAAATGAAAAAGTTTCCTTTCGTGAAGTATCAAATTTGTAAAGGGACTTTTTTTTTTTTTAATTAAAATTATTGAGAAAGTACCAAACGGACAAAGGAAAATTTATTGTGCAGCTATACAAAATTTATTAAAAAAATTTAATTAAATAAACCTCTTTATATTTTTATGCTACAAATTGAAATATGTGTATGGTGTTAAATAATCTGGCCAAAAAAAAAGTTTCCTTTTCACCATCATTGATAAAATCAGATCAATAAATTTCGTAATTGATAAACACAAAGAAAGGCCTCATAAAAAATTCAATCACTGCTTCCGAGACAAAGTCAAAACAAAATACATAACACATAAAAATATAAAATTTTATAAATCAACCGGACATTATTTAGCTAGAGACGAAAATATTCCGAAATTGACCTACGAGACGAGGATTATCTGAAAATTCGGCTGTTTTCCAAGTGGTTTTTTTAAAAATATTTTTATGTTTTGAAAAAGAAAAATGGCAGAATTATTTTCCATTTGGTTTTATTGTTCAGCGTTCGGAAAATTATTACTGTTCCGAAAATTTCTGGTAAAATCGAACACTTTGTCATGCCCAGATCATCATCCTTGGATTTTTTTTCCAATTGATATTAATTAATTATTTTTGGTGTGTTAAGTCAAAATTTAGCGTTTAGGTTAAAAGCCAAAAGTAAAAATAATCTCCAGAATTCCTTGGACCGACAAAAATATCCCGTACATCTCAGACTTGATCCTTTGCTCAAGGACTTTTTCAAAAAAATTTTTGAAGAAAGAAAAACTGTTTTTATTGAAAAAAATTCTCTACCCCCCGAGCCGCCAAGACTCTATTTTTTTTTTTTAAATTATGTGACGCATAAACGTCCTTTTAGGTCTAGAGTATGATGATGCTTCGCTAAATTAACTAACGACGAGGAGAAATAAATCGAATGACTTGATGTAAAAGGAGCTAAGTTCAGAGTCGATTGCAACTCCCCGAGTCCGAAGATTAGGCCAAACGATCCGGCCTATAAATCGGCCAAGTTGCCCAATCAAAGCCGGCCCCACCCGGTGACGGATCTCGGGCTAAATCGGCAATAAAACTTCTCAGAGGTGAAAATGGGAAATTAGGCTGCAGCAGGTGTCGTTCGCGGCCAACTTTTAACGAGGGCCGATAATCTCGTTTAATGGAGGCGATGGTGCGGCGCCCCGGGCAACCGTGTGGCAAACGCTTTAATTCCAACCCCCTCCTGGATTCTCAAGTGATTGTCCCAGGGAGACGAGAAGGAATTTCAATAGGGGCCGATCGACTCGGGAGAGGGCGTGGAACCGGCTCAAAATACACTTGGTCTTCCAGGATCCTAGTTGAGGAAAGCATCGAATTGTTGCTTTTTCCTTTAAAATAGCCTTTAAAAGAAAAAAAAAACCGACTGCCAGTGTTTTTACAATACCACAAAAGTGATTTTTTCCAGCTACCAGAACATTTGTTCACTTCCGATAGGACAAAAAAAAAAAAACACAACCGACTGTTTATAAAACAAAATAATATATAAATTGTAGTTATATACTGTACTGTAAAAAATTAACAAATGCGGGTTCATGTTTTTCAAATTTAAAAATCATGTTGTGATAATAGTTTATAAAAAAAAAATTAATAGTGATAATTATCAGTGTTTAAATCTCACCAATACACAGCAATTATAGAAACGCTCGTAATATTCCGGAAAAGTGAACACCAAGTGTATTTTCGTTTTTTTTTTCTATCCTTTTTTTTCTCGAGAGAAAAAAATTCCATTCAGAATTTCCGGTTTGTTTCTATAAATTGGTGACAATAGTGAAACCGTTAAGTAATAATCTCTACCTCAGAAATCTATATTTGTCAATTTTGGGGAAAAAAAATGTTTGTATGTTTAGTTATTAAGTTATAACGTTGAAAGTTTACCAAAATTGACGGTTTAATTCAGCACTCACGAATGCTTCCGTTGTAAATTGTTTTTTCTTTAACCGACCAGAAAAAAAAAAGAAATAGTGCCCGGTCGTGAGTTCTGGTTTAAACCGTAATTTATAAATACCTCAGTGAATATTTTGAATGTTAATGAATGAGCTTTCGTAATTGGTAAGCCTTCAGCTCCGAAATTTTTTTTTTGACCCGGCAATTTAACAAATTCTTACCGTGAATCAATCTCGTCGTCTTAAACCGACCCGAATTGCAATTACCAAAGCTCATTTTTATTATAAATTATAAATTGTACGTTGATTAAAAAAAAAAGAAAAAAAGAAGCCTTTGTAGACATTTTTGTAGAGATGCACTTTTTGTTATAGCACCGATTTTATTTCAAATGTACTCTTGCGTTTTTGTTTTTCACCTCTCCTCAACCTTAGATTTAAGTTCGATGATGTTGGCCGAAAGTAAAATTCTTGTCGAGAGCTGTGACGTTATAAAAAAAAAATCGTTCCTCACCACACTGTTAAAAAAAATTGTGATATATTTAAAAAAAAATCTAAACCTGACTGAATTTTGTTTTGTTTAAGTATTATTGAGAATATGCTAAATTTAAAAATGTGCAAATATTTTGGCAATCCAAGTTTCATTTGTTGTAAAACTTTTGATGTGTTTTTCAGATCAAAAATAAAAAATTATAGTTTGGCTATCAATATATTTCTTATTTGTTCAACCTTATCCTTTTCAGCTCAAGAACTCTACGGAAAAATCCTTTTAACCTGCAAAATGAGATTTAAATGCAGAAAAGAAATATGTTTCTTATAACGGATTAAAAAAATTCTCCACAGTTCAAAATCTTGTTCTACGATTAACAAAAATCAATAGAAGGAAGTATTCCAACCGCTACTTATAACCCTTCCCATCAAAAACCTTCCAAAAAAAAAATCTCAGATTATAGTCCAACATTCCTATATAAGGAAATTCACTATTTTTCATGTCCGCTTTACCAATTGATACCTTTCAGTTAATTAAGGTTTTTTCAGTTGAGATGAAAAAGTTAGTGTCACGGACGGGAATCGAACCCACGACCTTCGGTTCGATACGCCGCTGTTCTACCACTTGAACCATCGTGACCTTGACTCGGACACTCCCCGTCACTACCCCCACTTTTTAATTTTTCTCCTGTTTGCAATTTTTTAAACGTCGTGTAATCTAATTGATTCTCGGTGACAAATGTAATGGCCACGGAGAGCATTAGTGAAGATTAGTTCGTTTGAATTCATTAAATTCATTATTTTTCGTAGTCCGCTTGAAAAATTAATATCATTCAATGTATTGAGGTATTTAGTTGAGATAAAAAAAAAGTCAATGGTACGAGCGGGATTCGAACCCACGACCCTTGGCTTGATACGCCGCTGCTCTACCACCTGAGCTATCGTGACCTCCATCCACTAATTTTCCCTTCTCAACCTCACCTTTTAAATTTTCCGTCCTTTTGTGAAAAGTCCATTAACACTGTACGATAAAACACAAAAAGAGAAAAAAAATTAAGGATGAAATAATAAAACACTAAATAAAGTTTAAGCCATTTAAACACTCTGCACATTTTCGTCTATGACAAAAAAGTAGAACTTCTGACAGGTGGCAGGTGTGACTGAACATAATGATCAAAAATTAATGAAAAATTAGAAGGTGTATAAGACAAAATAAGTGAAAGAAAAAAGAACAAAAGAAATGAAGAGAGAAAAACAAAAATAAAATAAAACGCAATAATTGCCACATGATACCAAATGTACCACAAAGAAAGTTCAAAATATAAATTTTAAATTTTGACACTAATAAATTTTTTGAAATCATAACGAGAATTAAATAGGTTAAAATTAAGTTTAAGATTATAGACAAAATTGAAAACAGTATTTAATGAAAAATTTGTTTCCTACGGATATGAAAATATTAATAATTATTTTTTGGCTTTTCGATGCTTGTTTTATTGAGCAAATTTTTTTTTTTAAGAAATACAAAATCAAATTTTAGAATTAAAAAAAATATAGTTTATCGGTGTTTGATTGAAAAGGTTTAGTTAGGATAATTTTCAAAAGAGAATTTTCAGTTATAATTAATGGATTTAAATAAGATTTCTTCCTTCCAGCCCATGAAACAATGCAATTGGGAATTATAGACTGAACTAACGCAAAATAAACTGATTTTTACAATTTTAAATTTAGGATTTTTCTTAATAAACTGAATTTATAAAGGGGTCGTAACTAAACATTTAAGAATGTCCGGTATTTAGTGAGTGTTAATTAATAATTAATTATTTGGAGATCGTGAGATGCGGTCTGCGCGACGTAGGTTTAGAAAAAGAATTTTTTTATCGTGCCAACGTTTCGATCTTCATTGAGATCATCTTCAGGGCCTGGGATTTACAAACATTGTTTAAATTTAACAAATTCATTTTTTCCACATCTTACATGTATTTGTTAAATTAAAACTATGTTCGTAAATTCCAGACCCTGAAGATGTTCTCAATAAAGGTCGAAACGTCGCACGACAAAGAAAATGTTTTTCGGAAACCTACATCACACCAGACCGCATCTCACGATTTCTGAATAATGATCGACTAACGGTTACTAATCACCACACTCATCTCCAAGTTTGACGTTATCTATTTTGCTCTTTGAAAAACATTGATTACATTTCATCGCTAGCTTGGGGTGCCGATGGTTCGAGATTTTATGATTATTTGGAGATCGTGAGATGCGTTCTGCGCGACGCAGGTTTAGAAAAAGAAATTTTTTTTATCGTGTCAACGTTTCAATCTTCATTGAGATCATCTTCAGAGCCTGGGATTTATAAATTCACTTTTTTCATATCCTGCATGTATTGGTGAAATGTAAACAATGTAAACTCCAGTCTCTGAAGATGATCTCAATAAAGTTCGAAAATTCGGCACGATAAAGAAAATGTTTTTCTGCAACCATCGTCTCACCAGATCGCATCTTAGGATTTCTAAATAATTATTTATTATATATTATTATTCGGGAATCATGAGGTGCGGTCTGGTGGGACGTAGGTTTCAGAAAAATATATTCTTTAATGTGCCAACGTTTCGAACTTTATTGAGATCATCTTCAGGGCTCAAAGTGTGTGTTTCAGCGTAATTGTGCCAACATTGTTTTTATTGTACAAGCTGTGAAAAAAAAACAAAAAAAAACAGTGATTAAATTTTTAGACTCGATCAAACACTGATTACACTCGTTATACATTATAGTATAATAATAGTAGTAGGTTTCTAAGTCAATTTAAACTTAAAATGTATTAATAAGTTTTTTAGTGAGCGCTAATACTTTGATTGAGATTGTATAATTTAAACAATGTTTTATATATCCCAGGCTCTGAAGAAGAATTCAATAAAGGTTGAAACGTTTTTTAAACCTACGTCACACCAGACCGGATCTCATGATCTCCAATTAATTAAAATTTAAAATCTAATGTAAGTCCCAAATAATTAATACTATTTGTGTACAAATTTATGTTAATTGGTTTAGGGGAACAGTTACTGTTAAATGAATTAATACACTTATGGTAAAAAAAATTTAAAGCGGTTTGAAATGAATATTTTACTTAATGTAAAGTATTGCATTTATTTTTTTAAGAAGTAATAATTAGAAGATATTTTTACAAGTCTAACATCATTGTTTGTAGACGATTTTAATCTATAGATTACGAGAAAATTATCAATTACGATTATTATGTGGAAGTTTATTTTGATACTAATAATATAAGCGTATGAGGAACAAACTTACAATCTCTAAATTGTGAAAGTAGCGAACTTGAACTTATCCAGGCTCGTGTGGTTTGTTCGGGTTCGGCCTTCCAAAAACTTATGCCCCGTTAAGTTCGGAATCGGGAACACGTTAAGCGTTACTCGATTAGATTAGAATCTATTTATACTTTTAGTATAAATATAAGTTCAATGCAAGAAAATATTAGATTGAAAAAAAGAATTTATAAAATGCTAGGTAACGTTTGGATTAGAAAAATGAATTTTTACAATACTGAAAAAACTATAAAAAAATGAATTTTTAGAATGCTTAAAAATTATATTTGTAAAAAATTATACAATGCTAAATAATTTAAGATGAAAAAATTATTTTATTACATGCTAGAAAATTTTAGATTAAAAAAAGGAATTTATACAATGCTAGAAAATTTTGGCTCAAAAAATGAATTATTACAATGCCAAAAAAAGTTGATAAAAAAATGAATTTATGCAATGCTAGAAAATTTTAGATTAAAAAAAGAATTCATACAATGCTAGCGAACGTTCGGATTAGAAAAATGAATTTTTACAATACTGAAAAAACGATTAAAAAAATGAATTTATAGAATGCTTAAAAATTTTATATGTAAAAAAATTTTACAATGCTAAATAATTTAAGATTGAAAAATTAATTTATTCAATGTTAGAAAATTTTAAATTAAACAATGAATTTATACAATGCTAGAGAACT
>CM077114.1:12380059-12399465 GCA_039619505.1 Cimex hemipterus | reverse complement strand
AACAAACTTGATAAAAAAATGAATTTATACAATGCTAGAAAATTTTAGATTAAAAAAAAGAATTCATACAATGCCAGCAAACGTTTGGATAAGAAAAATGAATTTTTACAATACTTAAAAAACGATTAAAAAAATGAATTTATAGAATGCTTAAAAATTTTATATGTAAAAAAATTATACAATGCTAAGTAATTTAAGATTGACAAATTAATTTATTAAATGCTAGAAAATTTT
Organism: Cimex hemipterus; assembly: GCA_039619505.1. Lineage (NCBI taxonomy): Eukaryota > Metazoa > Arthropoda > Insecta > Hemiptera > Cimicidae > Cimex > Cimex hemipterus. Next base: position 12,399,231 of record CM077114.1, on the reverse strand, counting down.
AAATTAAAAAATGAATTTTTACAATGCTTGAGAAGTGAGAACATTTGGATTAAAAAACGAATTTATACAATGCTAGAAAATTTTAGATTAAAAAATTAATTTGTAGAATGCTTGAAAATTTTAGATGTAAAAATTGCGAAGGAATTTTGGATAAAAAAATGAATTTATACAATGCTAGAAAATTTTAGATTAAAAAAAAAGAATTTATACAATGCCATAAAATTTTAGAATAAAACAGAATTTATACAATGATAGAAAATTATAGATTAAAAAAATGAATTTATACAATGCTAGCTAGATAAGTTTAGATTAAAAAAAAAAAGAATTTACACAATGCTTGAGACTTTTGGATTAAAAAATGAATTTTTACAGTGCTAAACAAAGTTTAATAAAAAAAATGAATTTATTCAATGCTGAAACAATTTTCGATTAAAAAAGTAATTTATGCAAAGCTCGAAAATTTTGAATCAAAAAAATGAATCCTTTTTTTATCTAAAACTTTCTTGCATTGTACTACTTCATTTTTTAAATTATCTAGCACTGATTAAATTCTTTTTTTTTTAATCTGAAATTTTCTAGCATTGACCGATGTCACGATAGCTTAAGTGATTATAGAGCAATGGAGTATTGAGCGGAATGGTCGGGGGTTCGAATCCCGCTTGTGTCACTAACTTTTTTATCTCAACCAAAAATTCTTTATTAATTGGAAGAAGGTAAAAAATAAGTTGTGTTTGAAACAAAAAAAAAAGTGTAATAGGTTACTTTTAGGTTCTTTCCACTGAGTCGTTAATCAATTGAAACAAATAGGTCGGAAGAGGTTGTGTAATTTTTGCCAGAATGGGTTTCACGGATAAGTTTACAGTCGATGTGTTTTCAGCCTTGGACCCGAGGTGGAGCGTTTCCGGGGTCGATGGTCCATGAATAGTTAAATGTCACTTCTCGCGAGTTTAACGGCTTTCATTATTCTTTTCACGCCCAATTTCTTAGAGGGCGGCCACGCTTCAAGGGACGAATTGCCGGGCTAAGCAACCCGTCTAATGGCTAATTGAACCCGGGGGAAAATTGATTCACCCTTAAATTTATCATTTAGGGGGCCCCCTTCCAGCCGAATAACTGATCATCATGCCCTAATAACCTTGTGTTTACTCCAATCAATTATCTACTATCAATGTTTCACATGGTGTAATTCTATAATATGTACAACGACACGTATTATACAAGGTGTCCTTTTCAATGGCACCGCTGATTTTTTTTTAAACCAATAACTCTATCAGAGAAGTAAAAATTACCTGTTGTAATATGTTTCGTCTAGTTTCAAATTTTTACCCTTTTTTTGGTGAAAAATTGTACAGGGTGCGTCAGGCCATGTTAGACTTCAAAATTTCATATATGTCTCAATACATGCTGATACAACATTTTGAACTGTACTGAAGGTAGGTGGTGTCACTTATCCGGACATGTACCAAATGGAGCAAAAAAAAAATAAATAAATAAATAAAAAGTCGTCGGTGGCCGCAACGGTTGAGGTGTTGGCAAGGCGCTCATCAGTGTAAGATAAGGGTCCCGGGTTCGAATCCAGCGGCCCTCCATTCGAAGCCGTCATACATACAAATAGTTTTTCTCACACCGGCACCCTTAGAGTTTATATGACCTCTGAGGGTACGAACCGTTGTTTAAAAATACTGGGTGAGTCAATTTTCGGCGCACCATAGGAAAATCAACGTTGGTGCGTCAAATTATGATTCAGCGCATTTTATTATTTTATTTTGTTAATCTCGTACCAAAAATTGGTCTAGTCACTTTTCGATCATTCATTACAAATTACTTTTAGTAGGTAGTAAGGAAAATAAACAAAACCAACATCATTAAAACATAAGTCAAACACAATGAAAAAATTTAAAAAATTCCTCACAAATCAATTTGATTAATGGTTAAGAGTATTTTTTCTGGTAAAATAAAAAAATAAATAAATGTAAGAATGTCCTTTTTTCTGGTAAAGTAAAAAAAAAATATATCCATCTCCTTTTTTCTGGTAAAGTAAAAAAATTACATAAACGTAAAAATCTCGTTTTTCTGGTAAAGTAAAAAAATTACATAAATTTAGCAATCTCTTCTTTTTCTGGTAAACTCAAAAAAATAAATAAACGTAACAATCTCGTTTTTTTCTGGCAAAATAAAAAAATTAAATGTATGTAACAATCTCCTTTTTTTCTGGTAATGTAAAAAAGTTAAAAGAATGTAACAATCTCCTTTTTTCTGGTAAAGTAAAACATTTAAATAAATGTAACAATCTTCTTCATTGGCAAACCAAAAATGAAGATTTTTTAAATTTTTACATTGTGTTTGAATAACGTTTTAATAATATTAGTTTTGTTTATTTTCCATCCAACCTCCTGAAAAAACTTGCACAGAATGTTGCTTCGAAAAATGACTCGCCTATTTTTTGGTACGAGACTAACAAAATGAAATGTGCCGAGTCATAATTGGACGCACCTTCGTGCCAACGTTTCGATCATTATTGAGATCATATTCCGGGCTCAAAGTGTTTGCCTTCTGGGTAATCGTCGGGCACTCTCGACACGACAGGCATGAATGGCACAATTACACAGAAGACAAACACTTTGAGCCCTGAAGATGATCTCAATAAAGTTCGAAACGTTGGTACGATAAAAGAAAATGTTTTTCTGAAACCTACTCACACCAGAAAGCATCTTACGATTCCTAAATAAATATCGATTAACAGTCACTAATTACCACACATTATGTATTTTTTTACTCTTTTCCCTTTCATAAAAAAAGATTCTTTATATTTGGGGTCCAAGAGCCACGTGGATTATTAAAAGATTATTTCCCATTTTTTCTTTCAACTTTTTTCGGCCATTTTCTTTATTTCTATCCATCATCCGAAACCCCTTGTTTTGTCTACATTGCGTGTTTTTTTTGTTTTTTTTTTTTCCAAGTAAAGAAGTTGCCAATTGTCTCCCTTCAAGGGGCATTACAAAACGAAAGTGAAAACTTTTTGCCAACAGGCATATTTCCTAGATGCCTGATTATGGGCAAAAAAAGTTAAATATAAAAAATTGCCCGAAACGTAAAACAAAAACTATGAAACAAAAAATTATCCTTTAAAAAACCACGGATTTTTTAGACCGCCTATTTTAAAGAATTCCTGTTTAAGAAGGGAAAAATATAAAAATCCTCAAATTATATAAATAATATTTCAGAAATAAAACAGAAAGTGAATATTGCACTGAATTCTGAGCAAAGTTGAATCCAATTGATTTATCCACTGGCCTTTAGAAATATTCATTTCTTTTTATTTTATTTATTTGTTTTACCAGGATTGAGACGAAGTCATATCGACGACCTTAGGGGGTTAAAAAAATCAGATAAAAAATAAACTACACGACATTGAAAAATGGCAAAAAGGAGGGAAAATTAAAAAGGTGTGGTTGAGATGGGAGGTCCGAGTGGATCGAGGTCACAGTAGCTCAAGTGGTAGAGCAGCGGAGTATCAAGGTCGTGGGTTCGAATCCCGCACATCACACTGACTTTTTTATCTCAACTAAAAACCTTAATCAATTGAAATTTATTAATTGGTCAAGCTGGCGAGGAAGTGAATTTAAGTTTTTCATAATATTTCAATTTTTATAATTCAAATCAAATTTTGGAAAAATAAGTGGATGGTAAAATAAGTCTTTAGGCCTAAAAAACTAGTGAAATTGCACTTGAAATTTAGAGGACCGGTGTGGACGAGTGGTTGAGTGTATGCGTATTTGCCACCCAGCGGTCCTGGGTTCGAATCCCGGCTCATGGTTTTGTTAATTGAAAATAGTATTACAGATGGATTGTCAAGTGGTTTCGCCCTGTTGCCAGCAGACTCCCAACCTTGTAAAACGGAAATTACCAAATATAAACCTTTTTTCAATAATAAGAGAAACTGGGGGTATTTGCCACCCAGCGGTCCTGGGTTCGAATCCCGGCTCATCGTTTTTTTTTTAATTAAAAATAGCATTATAAATGAATTGTCAAGTGGTTTCGCTCTGTTGCCAGCAAATATCCAACCTTGTAAAACAGAAATTACCAAATATTAAGTTTTTTCTATGACAAGAGAAACTTCCAAAAGTCCAAAAAGAATTCCATCAAACCCAGAATGAAATATTTTAGAATTAATTATCGTTCATTACCAATTTTTAGGCGTTGTTCATGGAAAGAACGCGTGGATTTTTTACCGTGGCAAAAAGGCATTTGTGACTATTGTCCGCCTAGAAAATTTTGTTTTTCAAAAATAAAATACGCACATTTTCTCGTATTTGAAAAACAACTGAAACCATACTTGACCACAAATGGTAAACTGGATCGTTTGAGTTATAGTCAAGCAATTTTAGTGTTAAAATATAATAATATTTCGCTAGATTTTTTAATATTTTTAAGTTTGGACATTATTAATTAATGTCGTAGATTTTTATGATTTTACAAGAGTGAATAATCACATGTTGTTAACCCTAAAAGCAAAATAAAAATTCATGAAAGACTCTTTATTAAATTAAATAAATTAAATTTTATATAATTCACAAGTCTAAACTTTTTCTTTTGGTTTTGCATTTTTTTCGAAGTTTAAGTAATTTTTTTAATATTTATTTTTGTAATTGTTTTTTAGCGTTTTTCCACCCGTGTTTTTCGACCTTTCACCGGCTATATGAAGGCCTCGGCCAGCGGGGAATAGAAATAACAAATCAATATTTTCCAAATCGTGAAGCGACGCGTAGTTGGAGCCGGGTCCGCCTCGTTTCGCCACATGACGGCCTCGGCCAATTGCGTCTCTCCTTTAACTCTTTACGAATACCACTGTTGTTATATATTTAATTTATTATTTCGATTTATGTTCGATAATCCATTGTTGGACTTTTCTAAAAAAAATTATAAGAAAGTATTATATTTAATTATTTTTCCCTGTTTTGTAATTTTGAAAGAAATAATTTTTTCCGCAATAAAGAAAGTTAATAGTTTTTCCACCGTACGTCCTAAAATCCATTCTTGAACTTTTATAAGAAAAAAAAAATTTTTTCCATGTTTTATAATTTTGACAGAGATAGTTTTTTCCGCAATATTAAAAGTTTATAATTTTTTATTTAGAGCGTACTTCCTAAAATCCATTCTTGGACTTTTCTATTAAAAAAAGATCACATTTAAAATTTTTTTCCTGTTTTATAATTTTGACAGAAATAATTTTTTCCCCAATAATAATAGTTTATTATTTATTATTTCGACCATACGTCCTAAAATCCATTGTTGGACTTTTCTAAGAAAAAAAAAATTCAATTTTTTCCCTGTTTTGTAACTTTGACCGAGATAATTTTTCCGCAATAATAAAAGTTTATAATTTTTTATTTCGACTATACGTTTTAAAATCCATTCTGGGACTTTACTAAAAAAAAATAATGTATTTAAATTTTTTCCCTGTTTTGTAATTTTGACAGAAATAATTTTTCCGCAATAATAGAAGTTTACAATTTATTATTTCGACCGTCCGTCCTAAAAACCATTCTTGTACTTTTCTAAGAAAAAAAATTCAACTTTTTCCCTGTTTTGTAACTTTGACCGAGATAATTTTTCCGCAATAATAAAAGTTTATAATTTTTTATTTCGACCGTACGTTCTAAAATCTATTCTTGGACTTTTCTATTAAAAAAATATCACATTTAAATTTTTTCCCTGTTCTGTAATTTTGACAAAGATAATTTTTTTCGCAAAAATAAAAGTTTCTAATTTAGTATTTCTACCATACGTTTTAAAATCCATTATTGGACTTTTCTGGTGGAAAAATTTTAAATTTTTTCCCTGTTTCGTGATTTTGACAGAAATAATTTTGTCCACAATAATAAAAGTTTTTAATTTTTTATCTCGACCTTACGTTCTAAAATCCATTCTTGGACTTTTCTAGAAGAAAATTATTATATTTAAATTTTTTCCCTGTTTTGTAATTTTGACAGAAATAATTTTTTACCAAAATAGTTTATTATTTATTACTTCGACTGTACGTCCTAAAATCCATTCTTGGACTTGTCTAAGAAAAAAAAATTCAATTTTTTCCCTGTTTTGTAACTTTGACCGAGATAATTTTTCCGCAATAATAAAAGTTTATAATTTTTTATTTCGATCGTACGTCCTAAAATCCATTCTTGGACTTTTCTATTAAAAAAATATCACATTTAAATTTTTTCCCTGTTTTGTAATTTTGACAAAGATATTTTTTTTTCTCGCAAAAATAAAAGTTTCTAATTTAGTATTTCTACCGTACGTTTTAAAATCCATTATTGGACTTTTCTGGGGGGAAAATTTTAAATTTTTTCATTGTTTCGTAATTTTGACAGAAATAATTTTTTCCCCAATAATAAAAGTTTGTAATTTATTATTTCTAAAATCCATTCTTGGACTTTTCTAAAAGAAAATTATTATATTTAAATTTTTTCCCTGTTTTGTAATTTTGACAGAGATAATTTTTCCCGCAATAATAAAAGCGTACAATTTTGTTTATAAGCGGGTCGATTTCCGATTCAACCATCCGTGGAAAATATTATTTTCTACGATTTGAATTTTTAACAGCATTTTAATCGTTTTTCTCCTCGGTCAAGGAATTTTAAACATCGAATTTAATAATGTTCATTTTGATTTTAATACAATGGGACTTTGTTTGCGAGTTTAATTATCTTTACTGAGCGTAGCCGCGGCTTTGTATTGACGCTGATTGGTTTTGATGTTCTGGCTAACGAAATCAGTCTACTCACTGGACTACAATTTCGTTAGTGAGATTATCACTTACTTTATATTGGTTTTCAATCAATTTCGATTGAGCCGGGAATCTCAACGGTGACGAGGGACATCGTCAAGATGAAATTTGACCATTAACCGATAGTGTAAAATATAAAATAAAAAAAAAAAATCTGTAAGAATTAAAGGAGATACTTGAAACTTTTTTTCTAGTAGAATATTTAAAAATTGAACAACAGCAAACTTTATTCTTGTTTTTTTTTTTATATCAGCTTACATTCTTACAGCACAGTTAAAGACAAAAAATCAGAAGGAGGGAAAACTAAACAAAAAAATTGTTAAGAAAATTTAAAAAATCAACAAAAATTTGACAACAGTTTATAGTTTTGTAGGCAAAAACATGAAGAAAAAATTTCGAACTGTCACTATTTTTAAAAATAAACGGGTACGATCTTTTTAAATCAGCTGGAAATTTAAGGGATGCTGTTGTACATATAGATAATATTTTTTTAGCCAATATTTTCCCATGCTATGCTGAATATGTTTCTATTTTGTTATGTCAAAATTTGTTTTGTCCAATTTTCCAACGAGGGTGCGGAATTATTATTACGAGAATTTTGAACGTGCTGTTCGTGGGATGAATTTGAAATTTGATCCGGCAAAATGTCATGGTCCCAAATTCTCTTATTATAACCCTCTAGTTGGTAAATTTCTTCCCTTATTTTCTTTATTTTTATATACTGAGCTCGCCAAGTTTGTAATATTTTGACCAGGATTCGTTTTCAACCCCCTGTAGGGAAAAAGCCGACGTCGTCGGATAATAAGAAAAAAATTATAGATTTTTTTTTTCTTCAGATTTTAACAGACATTTTATGAGGCTTGTAGAAAATTTTCGGTACTGCAATATATCCGAGGGAAGTTATAATCAATATGGCATACAGCGCTGCAGTTTCCACGGGTAAAATTCGTCTGTTAAAGTCGGCTTTGTAAATACCGAAAGGGTTGTAAAAAACGAATTTCTGAAATTCTTTTAAAAACTTTCAAAAAAATATAATATAAAAAAAAATTATGTACCAATTTAAATATCCAGTGTTAAATTTCAAAATTGTTGATTTAAAAAAATATAAAAGAAAAAAGTTGAGAAGAAAATTTCATCTAATGTATTTTACATAAGACAAAGGATCAGAACAAACTTCATTTTTTGTGTTAAATACTTTTTATCGATTTTTTACGAGCTTTTTTTGGTAAAAATTCCGGTATACAATTGAATGGGGTGCGAAAGGGTTGATTGTACGGCAAACCGCTTTTGGGGTCGGTTGTACCCCCCTTGGTTTTAGTTCGGGGGTGGTTCCGAGAGCGCAGCACTGCACAGGATTTCGCCCCGGCTAAAAATGATACTATCAAATTTTGACCGTCCAAATTTTAAAATTTGTAAAAACCCGTAAATCATACATGAAAAATTCGAAAAACGACGGGATTTATTTTTAACATGAAATTCCATCCTGTATTATTTTCACACTTATTGGTCCAATTTGTAAGTAAAAGCTTTACAAAAAAATTTCCATCATTTTGATATAATTCTCCACCCAGGAAGAAAAATTGACTGGGGAATTTTTTACGATTAAGTATTTTTCAAGGTTGAGATTTTTAAGTTTTGTAGCTATAGAAAAAACCTGCCCCTTTTTAATTTTCATTCTGCTGTCTTATGAGCTTGTTTCCTCCACAACCTCATCAGTAGTGCACAATATGTCAGGCCTAAAAACATATTTTAATATTGATTTATTTCATTTTTTCACAATTTGACTTGAATCATAAAAAAATAAAATATTATGAAATCATTCAATTTACTAATTTTCGTGGTCCGCTTGAACAATTAATGTCTTTCAATTAATTGAAGTTTTTAGTTTAGATGAAAAAGTCAGAGTAAAGAACGGGATTCGAACCCACGACCTTCTGCTTGATACGCCGCTACTCTACCCTCTGAGCTATAGTGACACTCGGCGGACACTTCCCATCTCAACGCCACCTATTGAATTTTTTGTTCGAATCCCGCACGTGTCACTGACTTTTTTTTTAATCTCATCTACAAACCTTAATTAATTGAACGATTTCAATTGGTCAAGCGGACCACGAAAACTAGCGAATGAAAAAAAATTTTAAATCAAATATTTTTTTAGGAAACTAGGACATCACGAAAATAACATGAAATTTCGTTTTAGCACCTCGAGAGATCTCTGAATGAAAATGTTTAAATTTGAATTTATCAATTTTTTGACCCTTAAATCTTTTTCGATTTTTGATAAGTCGTTATAGGAATATCTCATTGAAACGGCTATAAATCAGAAACGGATTAAAGAATTTCAAAATCAGATTGAATCGTGTCTCTGGGTGGTTTGTTACATAATATACAATTAATTAAGGTTTTTAGTTGAGATAAAAAATTCCGTGTAACGAGCGGGATTCGAACCCACGACCTTCGGCTAGATACACCGCTACTCGACCATTTGAGCCATCGTGACCTCAATCCACTCCGTCACTAACTTCCCATCTCGACCTCACCTTATTTTAATTTTCCCTCCAATTTTGGTATTTTTTCAATTTATTGGAGTTACATATAATTTTTGATTTTTTTTCACGTACTTGGTGTTCGTCCAGCGTGGCGTGTTACGGATTTGAATCATACTTTTTTTGGTTATTTTACACTAAAATTTGTCGGACGCTTGTCAGTTCTTGTGAGAATGCCCTGGTTTCAGCCATTTTTTAAGTTGAAATTTTCCGTATTATAATATTTTTATTTTGCCCTTCCCTTAATCAAATCAACTATTTGCACATAGTAGAGTATTATTTGATTTGAATAATTATATGTATATTGCAATAAAAATATAGTAAAATCTATCAAAATTTGTCTAGATAGAAGAAGAAAAGAAGATAACCAAAAAATATCTTTTAAAAAAAGAAATATTTTTCGAGGAAACTATGTAATTTCTTTTTCACGAAACTAATTATCATTATTTTATTAATTAATTTTTTTAAATTATTAACGTCAAATAAACCACTTAAAAAAAGTAGAACGTACCTTTTAAAAACGTATGTGCCATAAAATATTTGAAAAATTTCTATAAGAAAATATACAAAATAGTAAAATTATTTGTCATACGGAAACAATAGTCCGATTTTGATGTTTGATACTCTTTTAAAATCCACTAGATTTGCGAACGCAATGCAATTTTTTTTAGTTGCCGCAAATATACTCGCCACATTAAGCGGCCCATACACGCTCAATATTATTGCGCAATATTTAGGTTTGTGCAATATATTTGATTGTGTGCAGTCGAAATTGAAAGGTTGTACAATGTATTGTGCTGAATTCAAATCCTTGAAAATATATCGTGCAAACGGGAAAAGGTTGTGCCGTCTGTAGGCAATATTGTGCAATATCCCATCAGTCAGTATCAACACGTGTTAGATTACGCGCCGTCATGGCTGCCAAGGAAGCTGATAGGTAATTCATTTTCGAATTCATTGACGTTTATCGTGGCCTTCCAGCTCTGTGGGATGTGAAGTGTAAAACACACAACACAAATCACTATCACTCAACATGACTTCACTACATGAGATTCTGGTTGGAACTAATTGCACAATATATTGCCTTGAAGGTTGCACGTTTATGCTGGCGATTGTGTGAATATCAGCAACCATCAATATTGACTGCATACGATACAATCAAAATATTGCGCTATAATATTGAGCCGTGTAGGGCCTCCGTCAAAATATTGTGCAACCCACATTGTGCAATAATATTGAGCGTTTATGGACCCCTTTAGCAAATAAATTTTCGGAATCAAATATAAATCAGATGCTATTAGAAAAAGGATTGAAATATATTATGAACAGGATGTATATAAGCTAATGTCTAAAATAAATGATTAAGGTATAAACATGTACAAATGGGGTTGTTTTGGTTTATGAGTCGTTTTTCATTTTGCCGGACGGAGATGGATGTAAAGGTGGTCGGCCGTCCATTGTCCCGTTGGAAGGTTCATGGCGGAATTGTTTTATGGGGGCTGGAACAATGGTCGAGCCAGGTTAATGCAACAATTTTGCACACCGGGCTCCTCTGCAATATATTCGCGACGTTGGTGACAAGTTTTCACAACCGAATTCTCTCGCCATTCGGGCACGCTTTTCCCACGAGGCAGGAATTCGCACACTATTAAAATTCCACGTGTTCCCCTCGTTAGGGCTTTAAGGCCCCGTAACAAAGCCGTTACGTTTATGTTACATTTACGCCTTCCCAACCTCAAACTCGGCATATCGAAGACTAAAGCCGTTACAACTAAACGCATAAGAAAAAAAGAACACATAACATTACGAAAAAAGTTAATGTTTCTCTTTATCATAAATATCATGTTCTATGTCAGATTGATTTTAATCTCTGGTAATGGATGAAAAAGAAAAAAAATCAGAAAATTTAAATTTTAAACGCAATTTTTGAACTGGACGAAACTAAGAACTTTTTCGGGTCCCGCTGATTGAATAATTCTTTAATATATATGGCGTGAAGCCGAAGCACGGAAAAAAAAGCGAAAACTAGCTAACCCAATACTATGTCTATTAACAAATATACGACGAAAGTTTTGGTTTAGGTTGTCAAATTAGCCCTTTTTAATTGGAAATATTTTTTTTTTACTTTCCGATTAAATAATTATTCAGATATGGTAAGATGCACTCTGGTGTGATGTAGGTTACAGAAAAACATTCTCTTTATAGTGCCACGTTTCGACCTTTATCGAGATCATCTTCAGCGCCTGGGATTTACAAATATTGTTTAAATTTAACAAATACGCGTAGGATGTGAAAAAAATGGATTTGTTTAATTTAAACAATGTTTGTAAACCTCAGGACCTGAAGATGATCTCAATAAAGATCGAAACGTTTGAGTTTTGGGTCATTTATAATAGAATAAGTAACGAATTTTTGAAATTCCCCAAAATTTGAAACCCTTTCTATGATTCAAGTCAGTTTTTGATAAGAAGATTTTACGAACATAAAATGTTTCACTAATCCTTGTTAATTTTTGTATCAGTTTATTTATTGCCCCTTTTTAATGTGTAGTAATTTTTTTCTTTCCTATTAAACTTTTTAATTTCATATGCACCTTACATTTTTTGTATCAAATTAGCCTTTTTTTAATTTGAAATATTTTTTATTTTTCTATTAAACTTTTTCAATTCATATGCACCTTACATTTTTTGTATCAAATTAGCCTTTTTTAATTTGAAATATTTTTTATTTTTCTATTAAACTTTTTAATTTTATATGCACATTTTTTGTATCAAATTATCTTTTTTTAATTTGAAATATTTTTTATTTTCCTGTTAAACTTTTTCATTTCATATGCACCTTACATTTTTTGTATCAAATTAGCCTTTTTTAATTTGAAATATTTTTTATTTTTCTATTAAACTTTTTCATTTCATATGCACCTTACATTTTTTGTATCAAATTAGCCTTTTATAATTTGAAATATTTTTTTTTACTTTCCTGTTAAACTTTTTTTATTTTCACATGCGCCGTTTGCCATCAAATTAGCCCATTTTGATTTGAAAAAAAAATTTATTTTACTTTCCTATTAAACTTTTTTAATTTTATGTGCACTTTTTTTGTATCAAATTATCTTTTTTTAATTTGAAATATTTTTTATTTTCCTGTTAAACTTTTTAATTTCAAGCCCACTTTTTTTTACATCCAATTAACCCTTTTTAAGTTGAAGTGATTTTTTATTTTCGATTAATTTGTTTTAATTTCAACCGCACTTTTTTAAATTAAATGAGCCCTATTTAATGAGAAATGATTTTTTTCTCTTTTATATTAAACATTTTTTAATTTCAAACGCACCTTTTTTTGCAACAAATTAGCCGTTTTTAATTTGAAAATTTTTTTTCTTTCTATTTAAATTTTTTTAATTTCAAAGACAACTTTTCTGCATGAAATTAGCCCTTTTTAATTTAAATTTAATATATTGTCTCTTCCAAATAATCCTTTCTTACCTTTTAATTAACGCTTTTTAATTTACAATTAACGACTGTAGAACAAATCAGTACGTTTTAATTTAAAATTAACCTTATTTGTTTGCGTTTTACCTGTTTTCAATTTCCAATTGACCTTTACTACATCAAATTAGCTCTTTTTAATTTCAATTTTTTTTTAAATTGTACTAACCTTTTTCAATTTCCAATTAACCTTGCATTAAATTAGCTCTTTTTAATTTCAAATCAACCTTTTTTAATTTAAAAATAATCTTTTATAATGAGAAAGCATTAACCCTTTTTAATTTAAAATTAACCTTTTTTATTAACAAGTAATCTTTTATTATGAGCAAGCATTAATCCTTTTTAATTTCAAATCAACCTTTTTTTAATTTAAAAATCATCTTTTATAATGAGCAAGCATTAACCCTTTTTAATTTCAAATAAACCTTTTTTTATTCAAAAATCATCTTTTATAATGAGCAAGCATTAACCCTTCCCACCAAATCAGCTCGTTTATTGAAACAAACAAACACAGAGTTGATGCGAAAGTTGCACGTAAAGTAAAATTCAAACATTTGAAATTTTAAACTTAATTATAAAATAATTACTCTGTTAGAAAACCACGGAGAAATGAATTACCATTAATTAAAATTAAATATACAATAAAAGCAAATTTTTACTTTTGTAATTTGAGTTTTTTCATAAATCAAAATCAATCGTTGTGTACCATTTGGTGAGTTTGACTACTGGTGGAACTTAAGAATAGGAAAATTGACCCTTTCTCACTGCCAAAAGGATGGAGGTTCTGTGATGACTTGGTCTGTTTTTCTTTCAACGTCCCGACCAGTATCGCTTTCCTATAGGGTAGAATGAACTCCGCTGTATACACGCGTATCTCTCCTGGAAGAGAACCTTTTACCAGATGGAGTTTTTGGCAGGGTCTAATGACATTTTCCAGCCAGATAACGCCCCTATTCACACTGGTTGTATGACCAAACAATGGCTTTATGGGCACAGCAACATGAATTGGCCACAAAATAGCCCGGATCTACATATATCAAATGAAGTATTTACGGGTCTATGAAAAACAAACGCAGGAATTAATTTTTAAATATTACGTTATTTTTAAATTCATTGATGGTGGGGGGGTTAGTAGTTACTCCAGTTCGATGTAGGCTAAACAATCACTACTGACGGTCTTTGCGGTTTAGTATGCGACCCATTCTCAGACTTAATGAAGAACCACTCACAAATATATTACGTTTGAAAATTGAATTTAAATATCGTTGGGGTCAAAAATGGTTTTGTGCAAAAAGTGGTCAGGTTTTGCTTATTCGCTCCAAAATAAAATGTACAGCGATCTCTCTCTCTCTCTCACTCCCATACTCACTCTCTATCTATCTATCTCTATGTTTCCAGGTTTTAAAAAAAATTAGAAAAATTAATTTACATAACTTTAGAAAATCGTAGATTAAAAAAATGAATTTATAAAATGATAGAAAATTGTAGATAAAAAAATTAGATAAAATTTATTATTTTGCCCTACAATTTTCTAGCATTGTATAAATTCATTTTTTTAATGTACAATTTTCTATCATGGTATAAATTTATTTTTTCGTTATTTTTTTCAATCTAAAATTTTCTGGCATTGTATACATCATTTTTTAATCTACAGTTTTTTAGCATTGTATACATTTTTCTTTCTTTTTTTGCGATCTAAAATGTTCTGGCATTGAATAACGTCATTTTTTAATCCAGCATTTTCTAGCATTGTATACATTTTTTCTTTGTTTTTTCAATCCAAAATTTTCCAGCGTTGTATATATTCATTTTTTAATTTAAAACAAATGAAAAAAAAATGAATTTATAGAATGCTAGAAAATAGTAAGTCAAAAATTAATTTAAATAATGTTACAAAATTGTAGATAATTTTTTTTTTACTTCATTTATTTATATCTACAACTGTACATGCTTGATATACAACCAGCAGATTGGATTTCAGACTGTGTGTTTGGCATTATGGGCGTTATAGAGAAAGCTACCCACTGGCAGCCGCTCTGGATTAATGAAATAATATTAATCATTTAAGAGTTCTCTTATCCATACTCTTTTCAGACGTTTACGTGGTAATTGTGGGGAATGGAGTGATTGTATTTGTGTGTTGGTGTGATTTTGTAATTTACTATGAAAACGTCTGTAATATGTTTTGATGGATGAAAAAACTGTTGGGATTTGAAGATCTCTGTGAAGTGTATTATTGTTTACATAAAATGGGGCAGAAACAATTAGTCTTAAAATTTTGGATTGAAAACTTTGTAATCTTTGAATATTGGAATACTTGGCCGATCCATATATTGTACTTGGCACCCATACATCCAAATTGGTTTGAGTAGGTATATGTATGTCGAAAGTTTTGATTTTAATGGTAATTTTGATTGTCTGTTGAGTAGGTAATAAAGAATTTTAAATCGTTTGTTCAGTGTCTGTTTTTTTAATCGTGTGTGTGGATTCCAAGTTAGTCTTCTATCAAATGTAAGTCCTAAATAGTTAACTTTGTCGGATTGTGGAATAGGTTCATTGTATAAGTATATGCTAGGGCAAGTCTCACGACGGAGTGTAAAGGTGATATGTTGTTACTTTGAGGGATTAAACTTTATTTTCCAAAGATTGCTCCATTTCTCAATTGTTGATATGTGGTTTTGTAACATGAGTGAAGCTTGTGAAGAAGAGAGATGGCTTGTTAATATGGCGGTGTCATCTGCGTATGTGGCGGTAAGTGTATTCTCATTTGTGGGCATATCAGAAGTAAAAATTGTGTATAACAGCGGAGCGAGTATTGACCCTTGTGGCACACCCGCAAGTATTTCTTCCATCCCAGAAGTCTCCGTACCCTGGTTTACTGCGAAAAATTTCTCTTTAAGGTATGATTGTATAATGAGATAATATACCTGGGGTAAAAATAATTTTAATTTATATAATAATCCCTCATGCCATACTTTGTCGAAGGCCTGAGAAACATCTAGAAACACTCCAGTCGCGTACAGTTTCTGCTCGAGACACGAAGTAATGAAATCTGTCACTCTGTGAAGTTGATGAGTGGTGGAATGATGAGTTCGAAAGCCAAATTGATGGTCTGGTAAGATATTGTTCGAAGTAGCAATAGAGATAATTCTTTTGTAAATTAATTTTTCGAATAATTTAGAAGGAACGGGTAACAAACTAATAGGACGATAAGATGATGTGGAGCTTAAATTTTTATGGGGCTTTGGGATCATTTTAATGTAAGAAAGTTTCCATTGTATGGGGAAGTGTTTAGTCCTCAAAATTGCGTTAAATAAAGAAGTCAGAAAGACGACTGCTTTTTTGGGAAGTTCTTGTAGAACTTCAGCTGTTATCAAATCATGACCAGGTGATTTCTTTTTAGGAAGCTGTCGTATTTCTTGTGATACTTGTTTTGGAGTTATTGGTTTAGGTGGCAGATCTAGGAGCATAGGTGTCTCAAATGAATCTGTTATAAATTTATCGTGTTCCGTGTTCATTATGTTATGAGGTTTGAATACTTCAGAGAGATGTTTCGCAAATGTTTTTGACTTTTCTTTATCAGAAACGATCCAGGTTCCATCATCATTCCTGAGAGGAGTTGAGGCAACGCTATGACGCAGTACTACGCCAGAGGCTCCCATCCTCTGTTGACAAGCTTTTTAAATGTGTTTCGTACGATTGTTGTTTAAATTGTTTTATTTCTTTTTTTTCTAGCATTTTATACTTTTTTCTTTGTTTTTCAATGTAAAATTTTCTAGCGTTGTATATATTCATTTTTTAATAAAAATTTTTATAACAAATGAATTTGTAGAATGCTAGGAAATTGTAGGTTGAAAATGAATTTAAAAAATTGTAGATAAAAAAATTAAATAAAATTTTCTAACGTTGTATACATTCATTTTTTTAATTTACAATTTTTAGCATTGTATAAATTTATTTTATTCTTTTTTTTTTCAATCTAAAATTTTCTCGCGTTGTACAAATTCATATTTTTAATGTAAATTTGCTAGCATTGTAAACATTTTTTTAATTTTTTTAAATAGATAAATTCTATAAATATTCAAAATTGTAGATAAAAAATATTTAGATAAAAATTTCTAGCATTGCATAAATTCATCTTTTTAATCTAACATCTACGAGCGTACATGTATTGGCAAATTTAAACTATGTTTATAAATCCCGAGCCCAGACACACATACGCGAAAACACAAACTTCGAGCCCTGAAGGTGATCTCGATAAAGCTCGAAACGTTGGCACAACAAAGAAAATATTTTTCTAAAACCTACGTCTCACCAGACCGCAACTCGCGATCTGCGAATAATCATTGAACACCACACCTAATTGAAAGAAGCTATTCGGTCAATCGGGCCGCCTAATCTAATCGGTTTAATAAACAAAATGAAGTACACTTCACTAAAGCTGTCCGCGGCCATTTCATCGTCGAGAATCAAATCCGATTAGACGGAATTCGAACAACGGCGAACAAGGAGTTGGAGAATTCAAAAGGTGGAGTTGAGATGGGAAGTGTCCGTGTAAATCGAGGGAGGTCACGATAGCTCAAGTGGTAGAAAAGCGTTGTATAAAGCCTAAGGTCGTGGGTTCGAATCCCGCGCACGACACTGACTTTTTTATCTCAACTCCTCGGTACAAGAATCAATTTTCACAGACAGAAAGGTCACGTCGAGCCTGGACTATTTTCAATAAATAAGAAAAGATAATCCTTAAAATTTAATCTTGGTCCTTGGCTGAAAACATCTTCAGTTAACCCCAGTAATAGACATTAATTTTTGACAGTGATTTATTTAATCGTAGTTAGTAGTGTAGGAGGGTCCTTGTTCCTTTTTAAACTAATGTGATAAATAAAAAATTAAGAAAAATGTTATATTGGAGTAATGCTATTAATATTAATAATTTTATGGAAATATGTAAAATTTTTCGAATACTATCTCTCAGAGATTTTATTGGAACGAACAGGTAAAAATTGAATTTATTTCTAGATAAAAGTATGATTATGATAATTGATGTGAATGGGTGGGCTTTATTTAAAACGTGTACGGCGAGAGAACGAAAATCATGAGCAAATCTCACAACAAGACCATCTAGTGAATTATGGATCGCAATTAGGGTAATGGGAGTTTTGTTGCGTTTTGTCAGGGGAAGTATAATACGAAAGGATCGACCCCCTTAATCTTTTAAAGTGTTTTGCAGAAGGGATTCATGTTAACATAAATGTATAAACGCTGTGTCTTTCCGTGTAGGTGGGAGATTACATTTCTTGAATTATTAGATAGCCCTCGGTGGAGGGGGGGTGGCGGTCAAAAATCCGTAGGGTTGTTTTGTGGCCTTGCTATCTTGCCGGCCCCCCTCCGCGTCCTCTTTGGCCGCAGATTATCTCTTTCTGAGTAAACTTCCTTTCTACCCCATCCAGTGGAAAAGGGTTAAATTAGCTAGACCATTAGCCTAATGCGGTGGGAGCCTAGCGTGACCGCTCCCCGACTTTGCATCCTCCTCCACCCTCAGAGAATGTTGAAACTAAGGAAATTGCCGAGGCATGACCGTGATAAAACGGTTTAATCAAATATTGTCTTTCCCTTTCTGCCGTACCTTATCCTCCTTCCCGGCCCGGACCACTTGTATAATCTAATCTGACCCTCTAAGTCTACACAGGGAGAGGCCTTTCTCTTACACAACGGGACGAAACCTAATTCACTACTTTTCCAACCTGGGAGAAAATCTGGGCAATTTTCCTTTTAAACATACCTGGAACCACCCAATATTATTTTAATTTCTGCTTATAAAAATTTATTGTTATAACGTTCACTTTCTTAAATCACCTCTGAATTGTCTTTGTCATCATAACAATCATCACCGTATACATTTATTTTAGGCGTTTGTCTGATGCTTGATATCGGCCCATTTCTTTATGAACAAAAACTCAAAATATAAAAAAGAAAATTTGAATAGAATCTCAAGCAGGGTCCCCCAAAACAAACAAAGAAGTATCAAGAAAAAGAAAATATTTTTGTAATAAACATATGTCAATGATTGCATATAAAATAAAAAATCAGGGGAAAAAGCGAATTTGATCGACAGAAAAACTCTCAGACAAGAAAAGAAAGGTAAAGAAATAGAGGCTAAATATTATGTATAAAAAATTGCGGAAGAGGTTAATTTGAAATATAGTAACTCGCAAATTTCTTTCGTCATGCTTTACGAAGACAACAGCCAATACAAAAAAATGAACAGGATAAATGGAGCTACGGACAGACGGAAAGAGGGAGAGAGAGAGAGAGAGAGAGAGAGAGAGAGAGAGAGAGAGAGAGAGA
>CM077114.1:12323567-12352087 GCA_039619505.1 Cimex hemipterus | reverse complement strand
TCTAGGATTTTTGTAATTGAATATTGTCGGTTTGCGGTCAAACAGTGATCATCAACAGCGAGGATAAAAAAAATTTGAGGAAGACGTTGTATATTAAGTTCTATGTTTATGTTGCAGAATGAAGTTGAGAGATTTTTCAGTTGTATGGAAACATACCTTCTAGCAATTTTTTTTAATTTAATTTTTTTAATAGAATATTGTCGATTTGCGTACAAGCAGTGATCATCATCAGAGAGGATAAAAAATGTAAGAACTCGTCGTATATTAAGTTCTACGTTTATGCTGCAGAGTGAAGTTGAGAGATTTTTCCGTTGAATAGAAACAGGACGTCTTCTAGGATTTTTGTTTAATTATTCAGGTATCGTGAGATGCGGTCTGGTGTGATGTAGGTTTTCTTTATCGTGCCGCGTTTCGAGCTTCATTCAGATCATCTTCAGGGCTCAAAGTGTTTGTCTTCTGTGTACTTGTGCCATGCGTTTTCTAGGATTTTTGTAATTGAATATTGTCGGTTTGCGGTCAAACAGTGGTCATCATCAGAGAGGATAAAAAAAATTGAGGAAGACGTTGTATATTAAGTTCTATGTTTATGTTGCAGAATGAAGTTGAGAGATTTTTCAGTTGAATAGAAATAGGGCTTCTTCTTGGATTTTTTTTAAATTATTCAGAAATCGTGAGATGGGGTCTGATGTGTTGTAGGTTTCAGAAAAACGTTTTCTTTATCGTGCCAACGTTTCCAGCTTTATTGAGGTCATCTTCAGGCTCAACGTGTTTATTACCTGTGTAATTGTGCCATTGATGCGTGTCGGGTTGTAAGTAGAAAATTTTGTTTTTGAATTTGAATATGTAGCCATAGCTTAAAAAAAAAACTATAATCCATAAGTTGACGTAGTAGCCGGTATAAAAAGTTGTGAAAATGTAAAATTGTTATTCACTAATCATGAGGTGCGATCTGGTGTGATGAAGGTTTCAGAAAAACATTTTCTTTATCGTGCCAATGTTTCGAGCTTTATGAAGATCATCTTCAGAGCTCAAAATGTTTGTCATTCTGTGTAATTGTGCCATGCGTTTTCTAGGATTTTTGTAATTGAATATTGTCGGTTTGCGGTCGAACAGTGATCATCATCAGAGAGGATAAAAAATGAAAGAACTCGTCGTATATTAAGTTCTAACTTTATGTTGCACACTGTTGAGAAATTTTCAGTCGAAAAAAAAAAAAAAAAGTTTCTCTGCGGGTTTTTTTTTTGTAGTTGAACAAAATCGATTTTTGGACGAACAGTGATCATCATCCGGGTGCCTGTAGCATTAAAACGTACACTATGTAAGAAGGCGTTCTATAATAAATTCTATGCTGTTACAGTGTGAATTTGAGAAAATTTGAAGTTGAATAGAAACAAGACGTAACTAAGCGTTTTTTTGTCATTTTTAATCGGACAAAAGCAGTTATCGTAATCAGAAAGGCTACTGCATTAATCTAAGCATTAGACTTTGTATTTATTTTAAAAAATTGGTTTCAGCCAAGCAGTAATCATCATAGGAGTGAGCAGTATATTAAGTTCTGATTTTATATTGGGTAATGGGTAGTGAACTTTTGTTTGTCAAAATTGAAAAAAAAAAGTATGAGTGTTTAATTTTGTTTTTAGATAACGATCTTTTTTTTTTTTTTTTTTTTTTTTTTGGTTTGATTTAATCTTTGACAAAAAATATTATTAGTGAAACATATTATATTTTTGGTGTGAGGTACAAAATTTCCAAACAGAGACAAACTACTACCGTTGAATACCAAGAAAAAAATAAAAATGTAAAGTTAAAAATCAGATTTTTCCAACGGAATCGCTCGGAGAAGGTTCGAAATAGGCGGCCGTGTTTTATTTCGTAATAGAGAGTAGTTTCATTTGTGTTTAGATGCCGGATAGGAGAACTGTCTCCCCTTCGGGGGTGTCGGCAGGGGTGGCAGCCATTTATTCAGCCATATTATGCCCACAGAGACAGCTGCCATGGAAAAAGAGCCGCGCTTGAAGAGGACCAGTTCTAGCCAGCCATAGATCCATACCGACTTATTTTCACACGGCGAGGACGGGTTTTCGATCTTTTTGCAAAAATGGTGCAAGAAAAAAAAAAGAAGTAGTGACCTAAGGAACCGAAGCGCAATTGATAGAAATTTACCATCCAGCTTAGGTAATTTGTTTTCAAATCGACACTATCACATTACTGGGTTCGTCTATTTTCCCTGCTTTTACGTTTCAAACACACCGATTTACACCATCTTCAGTAAAAGCCCGTTGAAAGTCATATTGGAAACAATTAAATCAAGTGTTTATAAACCACGGGCTCTGAAGATGATCTAAATAAAGTTCGAAACGTTGCCAAATTTTCTAAACCTACATCACCCAAGACCGCATCTCACGATCTCCAATTTTTATTTATTTTAACAGGATGTTAATTAATATCCGGTAAATATTTTTCATCGATAAACCTGATAAAGTTCGAAAACTGAAATATTTCGCTACGAATGATAATTTGAATTTACCAAGTACTTCGGACTTGAATCTCAGGTGTCGTCTTCCAACAAAATTTTTACCAATTTGTGGTGTCCAGTGATCGTTAGAGTGTATGGAAAATATATTTTCTCAGCCATGCCTGACAAAGAGTAAGCATGAAAATTAAATTATTCAGATATCGTGAGATGCGGTCTGGTGTGATGTAGGTATCAGAAAAACATTTTCTTTATCGTCCCATCGTTTCAATTTTTTATTGAGATCATCTTCTGATACCTACATCACACCAGACCGCATCTCACGATATCTCAATAATTATCCGTTAACGGTCACAAATCTCTACACATGAAAATTAAAGTTAAAGGTTGAAAACGAAAAAAGAAAAAATAATCTCATCAAATCCAGGCGTTGGTTGAATTTTATAAATTTTGTCCCATTTTCCCGTGACAAATTCTCTAACCTCATCGACGATCTCTTTTCCAAACACTTTTAAATTCTTTAAATATGGTACTTTCATAATGAAATTTTATGTTCATTTGTAGAACGTGAGATGCGGTCTAATGTGACGTAGGTTTTAGAAAAGATTTCCTTTATCGCGTCAAAATTTCGATTTTTATTTGAGGTCGTAAGATGCGGTCTGGTGTGACGCAGGTTTTGAAAAAACAATTTTTTTTGCCAATCTTGCGATCTTCATTTGAAGGTCGTGAGATGCTGTCTGGTTTTACGCAGGTTTAAAAAAAAATTTATTGCCAACATTTTGATCTTTATTTGGAGGTCGTGAGATGCTGTCTGGTGTGGGGTAAATTTTAGAAAAAACGGTTTTTTTTATTGTGCCAATGTTTCGATCTTTATTTGGAGGTCGTGGGATGCGGTCTGGTGTGACGCAGGTTTTGAAAAAAACTATTTTTTTTCAACGTTTCGATTTTTATTTGAAGGGTGCACCATTTACATCTCCAAATTTTAAGTTATTTATTTTGCTGTTTAAGCTGACGTGGTAGCCGGTATAAAAAGCCGTGAAAATGTAAAATTATTATTCAGAAATCGTTAGATGCGTTATGGTGTGATGTAGGCTTCAGAAAAACATTTTCTTTATATTACCAACGTTTCGAGCTTTAATGAGATCATCTTCAGGGCCTGGGATTTACAAACACGTCTCTCGACATGCGTCCACTCCTTACCTGATGATGAGCTATAAACTTGAAATCCAGATACAGTCACTACACCATTTATAATTTCGTCAAACTTCAGAAAAAAATTAATATCTCAAAATATTTATAACTCGTTCATAATAATTAATTTTACCAAATTAACTGGAATTTGTATTTTTGATGTGAGATTTTTGTTTGTTATTCAGAAATCGAGAGATGCGGTCTGGTGTGATGTAGGTTTCGGAAAAACATTTTCTTTACATTACCAACGTTTCGAGCTTTATTGAGATCATCTTCAGGGCCTGGGTTCATGAACATTGCGTAAATTATACAAGTACGTGTTGGGTGTGAAAAAAAATTCTTTAGCGACCACGACTCCTATTTAAAAAAATTTATTCTCATTGAGGGGATCTCTTCACGTTTGATATTGGTGCGTTCTTAAAAAAAAGGTTTTTTAGGCTGTACGTTTGTCAGGTGTTATTTCATTTTCCAGTTTATCCAGTTGTTTGAATTTTTTTTATGAATCAGATGAACTTATTATTGTATTAGTCTTTTTATGTAAGGTTCTTGGTTGAAAAAAGAAAAAAAACCTAGTGTAACGAGCGGGATTCGAACCCACGACCTTCGGCTCAATACGTCGCTGCTCTCTCCACTTGAATTATAGTGACTTCTATCCAATCGGACATCAACTCTCAAATTCTCGAATTTTCCCTCCATTTTGCTTCTTTTTTTTTTAAATTTGATTCTCGCCGACAAACGAAACGGCCACCAGCCGTTAGTGAAGTTATATATTTAATTTATTAAATCGATTATATTTGGATGAATGATTGACCAAATTATTTCTTTCAGATAATTAATTTTTTTATGTAAGGATTTGAGAGAAATGAAAAAAGTTAGTGTCACGAGCGGGATCGATGTGGTTTGAGCAGTGGCGTTTCGAGCCAAAGGTCCTGAGTTCGAATCCCGCTCGTGACACCGAATTTTTCATTTGTACTTACAATTTTTTTTTCTATTGTAAAATTACTTTACAAATTTAAAAATAAAATAAAAATGAAATTTTTTCTGTCTGAAATTATAAGTTTGGATCTTTGGTATAAAATTTACCAAGTCCAAGTTTTCCATGTAAAATTTTTTAAGTGCTTAAGAAAGGGTTGTTTTGAAATTTAAAAATGGCAATTTGTATACGAAACAAATTCAGCGTAATAATTTTTTCCAGCAAATTCATTACCCGGATTGTTCGCTGATTCTGTTCCGGCTTCGAAAACGGAAATCCGAAAATCTCCTGACTCTCCGCCCCCGCAATCATTTCGTGAATTAACGGGTCGCGCCCTCCCCCCCCCCGATGGCGCGGGGTGGGTGGGACGGCGGCAACGGATTTAAATTTCTCTCTTTGGAAAATATATCGTATGTTGCGAGCGTGGCGCAATATAATGCAATTAGTGCCCTCTGTGTCCCCGTTTCGGATCAATATACGGCGCAAATTAGTACGACTTTCTAAGCCTAATTGCGACTCCCGGGCGCAAAAAGGGAAAACACAACTGTTTTCCCGAATATCGCCTGGCGAAAGGGTGAAATTCAAATCCACCCTACCTTACAGAAATACCTTGATTTAAAAAAAAAAAAAAAATCAAATAAAACCAATGCTTTTACAAAATTCAATTTCATTTTTTTAAACTTTTTTTTTTACCCAATCCTTTTCACCCTCTTACAGTATAAACTTTTTTAGACTTTTGCACTGAAGAAATTACGAAATTCCAGGCTTATCGAATTTCTAAAATTTTGTTTACAGACTGAACAAACAAATTACAAATTAACAAGCTTTTACGATAAAACCCAATTATTAAACCAAATTTCATTCAGAGCTTAATTTGTGCTTGACTTATTTCGATATATGTTCCTATTCCTAAGAAGAATTCGGTTGGTAACATGTCGTCTTTTTAGGGTCGAGTGCGGAGTTCGGCAAGGCTGCGCGTTAAGCCTCTTACTATTCGGGACGATTTTCTTTTCACTTCTAGTATACTGCTACAGATTTTGACATAAACCGAAATAAAATTTTGAAATTTGCATAAAACCAACACAAATTATCCTGGATGGAAAATAAAATAATAATTGCAAGATTCGCGAGCTGATCAAAAAAAAAAAAACTTCCAATTTACGGAACGAGCGATAAACCAATTTGAAAAACTTAGGCGGAAGTTCAAAGGAAGAAAACCTGGCCTCAAAAAATTGAACTAACCAGTTCCCCAAAGATAAACCGTGAGGAATTCATCCTGCACGACTATGTTGGATCATCAATGGTGTTTTTATCTTTACATCCCTGTTGAGAATCCGGGCGAAATTTTTCAAAAAAAAAATCCTTCTTTTTCATTATTGTTGGACTATTTAAAAAAATTCCCAATTTTGTAGAAATTATTTTGGGAATCTTTCCTCCACCTTATTTACATTCCAAAGTGTGACAACTTTAATCTGAGAGTCTTCAGTGAGGAACTGCACAATTTAAAGGCTCTTAATATAAAAATTGACAAATTTCTTTTTGTCTACATTGTATAATTGTTTAATGAAACTCATTTTTTTAAGTGTATAAAACAGGTAATAATTTAATGGTGTAAATCCAGCGTTATTGCTAATTTGGCCGTTGTCCAGCGTGGGGCGAGTCGAACGACCGGCGGCCTGGGAATTGAAAACATTATGCTGCCACGGAGGAAGCAGTAACCCGGCCTCATAAATTGTCCGGCGGTCTGCGGCCACGGCGGGTTTTAAAGCGAATTTACTTTTTGGCATCGCGGTCGCGCGTTGCCGCTGATATAAAAGCGCGGGCGAAGCCGCAGAAAGGGTCGCTTATGGTCGAATAGTAAACGGCCCTATACGCGTCCGGTGCACACGTGCTCGTTTAAAGCTGTCATCCGGCCGCAAAAAACGGCACATAATTAAAACAAAAATCTTGTTAAACATGGACCGTGTTAATTGGTTATTTTCGATTCCCACTGCTTATTGAAACGGTTTGGATAACACCTCGAGCTTCATTACGGCACCTATTTTTCTGAGAACGCAACCACCCCTGGAAGCCTGGCGATTTTTCTGATGGAATTTCTGCGTCTGAATTTCTATTTTGTATCTAGACCCTCGGTACCTGGTAAAAAGCCTCTGCATACTCACGCATTCAAACTTGGCTTAACCTTAATTTCACGGGTTTCAAGATACTCGATATATGGCTGAAGGCGTAGGCTCATTCACTCTAATAAATACAGTTATACTGGTTATGACCTTTCATAATGTGTATATAGGCAAAATATCACGAGGGTAACAAGGTATTTGATACAATACTTCAATAACTTTAGGTTACTCGATCTTCCCCATAGACACACCCACGCATACGTGCACAAACTCTCACGCTAATACATACATTCACACAAAAGGCAACCGTTCATATCATACTTATATCAAAATATTGGGGAGCCAAATAACTCCCGTCCCTCCCTTTCACTGCTAAATCCCATAATCTAAAGGTAACCAAGTTTGGTGTGTTTGTGGGTTACTCGATATACATATTACTTAATCATTCACGGTAATAAATACATTCATTCAAGAACACAAAACACCCACAATAAATTCCTAATCTAGCTTGATGAGTCTGTCCGATACTTGATGTACATATTACTTAACCATTCACGGTAATAAATACATACATTTAAGAAAAACCCACAGTAAATTCCTAACCTAGTTTGGCGGGTATGTTCCTTTCGAGAATCCCTGGGTATTCGAGGTAAAGGGGCACACGTTCCTACTGGGATGTCAATATTAAGATTATTTATCGTGCGCAGTTATTATCAGACGTTTTAGCTTTTCTAGTTAGGATCGATTGACCTCCGGGCACGGAAAATCGGCTTGTTCCGTGAGGTTCGGTGTCGAAGCCCACATCGTCCTGCAGCATACTGCCGACATGTCGACTCTCTCCTGCTTGCAAGGGTGTGCTAACGTTGTGCACTCAACCAGTGCCGTGCGTAAAGAGATACCTAAAGGATGGTCGTCCTAGTTTCCCACGCACTTCTTAGATAGAGAAGGCAGTTCTATCTCCCTGGGTATAGGGGCTCTGCCAGCGTCGAAACCTCTGGATATGCTCCGGACGCCGTTTCGAATTTGGTTGAATCTCAGGTAAAGACAGCTCTGATGGCCCCCAGCGACAAGCACCCGCCCCGACCATCATTTCTCACGCGTTTGAAGGACGCCGGCAGCACAGATGAAAATGTGGACAGTATGACCAATATGATTTCTCTATGACTAAAACTTTATTGTGGCCTAGCGTCATGCCGTATAAAATTCTTCTTTTGCAAATATCAGTAACCTTGGTGGAGCAATACGCGATGTCATGAACCACGCGGAGCGGTCCATCTATGAGCGATACGCAAGACTTATGACGTAATTATTATTTGAAGGGTAACCACAACAGAACCAGGATGCTGGTTCCGCTCCTGATAGGGCGCCGAAATATACGCATAGGGCATACAAGATAACGCACGGGTACCTTCTGGCCGGAAAGCGACCGCGTAGGTGCGCGAGATGTAAGGATCGAATAACGGTCGAGCACCTGTTCAAGTGCAGAAGGATTGATGTATATAGAGAATAGACAATATTTTGGCAAATCACAGGTACAGTAGCAGGTACAGTTCGCTGTTCCGGTACCTCACGGCTATGAGAATTTTTAAATGGATATAGTTTTTATGTGTTTGTGCTGTTTCTGTGTTTGATTTTTGCTAACTTATTGGAATGAATGTAATTTATTAGCATGAAAGGAAATGGTGATTTAACTCCGCCCCGAGGAATATCGAGTATTCTGGGGGTGAGTGTATGACGTCTGGAGAGTAAAAGTAATTTATTAGCGTGAAAGGAACGGGTTGCTTATAACCTCGCTCCGAGGAATGTCGAGTACCCTGAGGGAGTGAATGCGACCAGTCATCTATGTTTGCGGTGATGTACATATATTGTTTGTATTTTCCAACCTGAGATACAAACGAGAGTCCAGCATTCCGGAATATCAACGTAGCATATATTTAAAATCAGAGAGTCATAATCAGGTCGAGACGCTCAAATGCCTGCAGTTTAGAACAGAATATGCGCGAAAGAAAAGAAAATATGGAAAACACTCCGAGATGACCTCAGCTTATTGTCGGCCCATAAACTTCCCCACTTATATGCTGAACAGATAGACGAAAGACTGCAGATACTGCCAGGAAAAAGCTGAGACGGCAGAACCCGTTTTATTTTGGTGAGTGAAAAAACCGCAAGCACCTTCATTAAAGAGGCTAGGTTATGAAGATTGTAGCGTGAAGTTAGCCAGTGAGTTGACCTACTCTAGCTGAGGTGCACCCTTAGATTGCTACAATTTCAAATGAAATTTCCAGTTGATAAAGGATCTTCATATTGAGTGAGTTACATCGCAATTATTTTCAACCTGTTTGTTGCTTGTAATGATTTAATCATTGTACGTCATTGTTACAAAACGTCGGTCGAGGGGTTATCATATCCTGACGGAGCTCGATTTTCCCGCGGCTGTGCAATTCCAGTTTAAATTCGTTATCGACGGCCATAAAAAACATACGCAAAGCCTGCAGCTAATTAAAACGGGATGAAGTTAAAACGAGGACAGGTTGAATTAATTATTTTCAATGGATGGAACGGGTTTCAAAATGATTTGAACGAATCAAAAAAGCCGTCGAACTTCAGGGGGTGGGATTGGGCTCGGGGGCGGAATATTTGGTTGGCCCGTTTCGTTGTTTTTTTTCCTCCCCCGAATTGGGAGTTCCGGACCGGGGAAAGGAGGATGGACATATTTAAATTTGCAATTGTTTCATTGTTTGCTTTTTATCAGGAACGCTTTCAATCCAAATAAAGCCCCCGAGCGATCGCGATTATCAGAAAAACGCGAGTTTTTGTTTCCCCCGTCCGTCTCTTTTTCGTTCAGCCATCTGAAAAATATTCAACGAATGAAACGTTTTATTTAAAATTTATTTAGTACAATATAAACCATTGGGAAATTTCAAATTCACAATAATAATTTTTTCCGTGAAATTATTAACCAGGTTAGTAAAAGGAGAAAAACTGGGGCATATCAAGAAAACTATCTGTAGGTCATCATCGTAAGATCTGAATCGTACAAGTGCCATCCTTACGCGATTATGGATAGGTCATGCCCGGTCGATACATGGTAGTATGTTATCTGGAACGCTCTCCTCTGTAAAACTCATCTGTACCATTCTGTGGCATAGGAATCCACACTATCAACGAATATCTCAGACAAAAGGACAACAAGAAAATAAGGGAACACTGGAATTCACTTATTGGACACAGACAATCCAAGAATCTTCTAACCAATTTCAGAAAGAAAGAAATCACAGAATGTGTCAAAGGAAGCAGGAACAGACTGCGAATCCTAACTGGGCACTGTGGATTAAACGGGCATCTAAAGAAAATGGGAATAATCAAAGACTGCACATGCAGTTTCTGCAAAGAAACAGAAGAAACACCAACGCATCTACTAACAAATTGAGGAGCAACAGTAGCCCACAGGAGGAAATGTTTTGGGATGTACAATGTGACCATAGAAGAGCTTCAACCAATAACTACTAATCAAGTTTCCTTATGAATTAGGACTAACCGATGTGCTCTAGGAAGAGGACGGGATATACAATAGCTCTTAAAGAGCGCAGTATACAAACACCTTGAAATATCATCATCATAGTCAAAAGGAGAAAAACTGGGGCACATCAAAAAAACTATCTGTAGGTCACCATCGGAAGATCTGAATCGTACAAGTGCCATCCTTACGCGATTATGCCCGGTCGATACATGAACACTGGTAATGGTAGCATATTAGCTGGAACGCTCTCCTCTGTAAAACTCACCTGGATAAATACGGAAGACCATCGTCCAAAAACCAATGGTTGTTTCCACGAGACCTGCTGTCTCGTTTGTTCTGGTCGATTCTGGCCCCTTGCGGTGGCAAAAGCCATTTGTCCATGACGATTTAATCGTCTTCAAACAGTGCGTTCAGATATTTGAACACCTCGAACATCCCGGAACCGATGTATCTCTAGTTAGTTTACGTTTTTGTAAAATCTTCAAAGTAAAAAAAAAGACAGACAAAGGTTATCCTATGGTTCAGTTACCCTAGAGGGAACAGAACCGGACCTTCTAAGACCTAGTTTTCCGAAAATATCTAGCGTCTCGCAGAGTTTCGTAGGGATCTCTCATGGCCTGATAGAACATCCAACTTCAAGTGCCACACCGCGCACAACATCCTCAGCACTAAGTGGCATTTTTAAGTTCAAAAATTTAAATGAATAAAGCCAAGATGAATAATAAAAAGTTTATTGGTTACGAATTCAAATGAGACCGAATAAACATTTTAAATTTTTTTATGTATGATCTTGATTTAAATGAAAAAGCTGGTGTCACGAGTGGATTCGAACCCACGATCTTCGGCTAGATACACCCCTGCTCTACCACTTGAGCTAAAGTGACCTCGATCCACTCCGACACTAACTTCATTCGCCGAGAATCGAATCCTGATTACACGACATTTGAAAAATTGCAAAAAGGTGGGAAAATTCAAAAGTTGGGGTTGAGATGGGGAAGTTAGTTTCCGAGTGGATCGCGGTCACGATAGCTCAAGTGGTAGAGTAGCGGCGTATTAAGTTAAAGGTCGTGGGTTCGAATCCTGCTCGTGACACTTTAATTTTTTATCTCTAGCAATACCTCACTCAAAGATTAATTAATTGAAAGGAAATTATATGGTCAATCGGATCACGAAACCTGATTGAAGTAATTTATTAGCGTGGAAGGAAAAAAATGAGAGTAAAAGGTATAGGTCTATGCATTTATCCGAGAAAATAAAACTTTTATCATTCACTATTTTTTTAATCTTTTATATATATTTCAATCAATTAAGGTTTTTAGTTGAGATAAAAAAGTCATTGGCAAGAGCGGGATTCGAACCCAGGGCCTTCGGCTAGTCCTAGGGGCAGTGGCGTATCGAGCCGAAAGTTGTGGGTTCGAATCCCGCTCGTGACATTATTTTTTATCTCAACTAAAAACCTTGATTAATTGAAACTACACTCTATATTAGACTGAATTGAAAGTCACGTTTATAAATATACACTAATCTTTTAAAATGCTAACATCGTCTGTATAATCAGATATAAAATGTCAGAAAAAAATAGTAATTTGTTTATGTTTACCAGGGATTAATTTTAACCGGTTAGGAAAAAGGATCCGAGAAGGTCAAAGGAATTAAAGACGTGTTTCCCACCCTTGAACGATTCCCAACTGGAATAGATAGCGGTTTATTTATGTAAAGCCCAAATTCGTAATAACGACCGCTTAAGTTCATCCCCTTTTAAACGAGAGGGCCCGGTGATTATCAATATTAATTAATTCCAGACGAGATGCTGAGTATGAATGTTGGAGCGAGCGGGCTGCGTTGCCCCGGCAAGGCAATAACACAACAGTTATGGCACCACTTAGCCATAAGCAGGAGGTTCCCTTATGAAAATAAACTAGCCGCCCCCTTCGGCAGTTAAATCCCGGTCTGAGTTTGTTCATCGCATCCCTTAAAGGAAATGCATTCAGAGTGGCCTAAATCATAAAAACCTAAACTAAACTGCAATTGCAATTTTTTAAATTTGATTTTAAAAAATACTTGCCTGAAAAGAACTTTTTTTTCTCAAAAACAAATTATAACTCCATAAATTATAAGAAAAATCGTATCATAAAATAAAATGAAATTGTATTGGTGATGTTGGCAATTAGGAATGACGGCTGTTCTTATTGAAGAGAGAGAGAAAAAAAAGAAAGAGCGGAAGAGGAAGAAAGAGAATGGGAAAAAGAGAGAGGTAGAGAGAGAAATTGAGAGAGAAAGTTAAATAAAAAAAAAGAGAGTGAAAAAGAGTTAGATTCAGGGAGAGAGAGAAGGTTAAAGAAGTTAAAAAGAAAGAAGAGAAAGAAAGTTAAAGAAAAAGAGAAGGAGAGAAAGAGTTAGAAAGAAAGAGAGTGAGTGAGAAAGAGTTAGTGGAAAAGAGAGCGCCAAAGATAAAGAGAGAGAGAGCGAAACGGAAAAAGAGAAGGAGAGAGGTAAATAGAGAGAGAACGAGAGAGGGAGGGAGGGAGAGACAGACAGACAGACAGAGAGACAGAGAGAGAGAAAGAAAAAGTTAGATAAAAGAGAGAGAGTGAAAAAAGTTAGAGAGTAAAGGGGAGTGAGTGAGTGGGAGAGAGAAAGAGAGAGGAAGAGAGATAGAGTAAGAAAGATCTAGATATTAAGAAAAAGAGAGAGAGAGAGAGAGAGAGAGAAAATTTCAGAGAGAGAATATGACTAGAGTCACCTAAGAATAACAAAAAGTCCACACAAATTTTCCACAAATCTGGCACTTGAATTAATGACGGTTTGACGTTAACATATAGCAAAATAAGTGGGACCAAATCACATAAAACTAAATTTAAAAGAAATGGAAATAGTAGTAATAATACGAAATTAGGGAAAAGTAGTGTTAAGTGTCTGTCTTTTGCGAACGTGATCACAAACTGTAAACTTAAAAGTTGAGAAAAGAAAAGCAATAAGTTTTCTAGTGAGGGAAAAGCACCTTGCAATATTGTGATCGTTGTTTGGATGGAGATGAGTTGTTGGTACGGGGTAAGGGAGGCAGCTTTGCGGATTGGCAAAGGAGGTCAATTCCAGAGATTTGGCGCCCTAGGTAGGGAGGACCTCTCAAATGTATATATGACGAGGAAGATGTAGGTCATTGGGAAACGAACGATTGGAGAGAGGATTTGAACCGAAGTTCGTTGCAAACATGTTGAGGACAACGAGATCTTATGGATTGGTAAAGGAAGAAGCTTAGGAAAAGGTTTCTACGGGAGGAGGTATAAAGCCAGGATGAACCTGAAGACAGGGTGTGATCTTAGACTTTCAAGGGGTGCCGAAAATAAATCTGTCTTTTCACTCTTCTTGTTCCTCCGGAAGTCCAAAATAGACTATAGTCAAATAGGAGAAGAGAAAGGAGGAGGTAAGAAGTTATCGTGTGTTGGAAGGTAGAAGGAGCCAGGACAGGCGGAATTGAATGAAGGATCAAACGTCGGGAAATATTGTAAGGTTTTCCTGGAAAATTTTAGGTAAAACTCTTTTGATCTCTTTAAGCTCCATTAAGACATTCTAGGCCTGGAGATGTTCTTTAGTAAGGCAGGATAAAGGGGCCTAAGTAGGACACCATATGACCCTTGGATCCATAACCAAAATACCAAATCATTATTTTTTTTATGTCTTGTTCCTCCGAAAGTCACAGAGACACAGCTATTGTCAAATAGGGGAAGATGAAGAAGGAGATAAGAAGTTAACGAGTGGTGAAAGGTAAAATGAGCTAGGGCAGGCGGATTTGAACAAGGGATCTAAACTGCGCTTGATTTGGGGCATTTGCGGTTTCTCGTAAAGGTTTTGGTCGAAGGTAACACCGAGGTTTTTAACAGTGTAGCATGGTGTGGTTGTAGATGAATGGATTTGAGGATGAGGCCTGATAACCATCTTTGAACTTTCCAGCATTAAATTCAAGGTTATTTTTATGTGCCATTTCGTGTATGGAATTTTTAATAACATTCCAAGAATTTTTATGAATGAAAAATAAACTGATTTTTAATCGTGTGCTGGACCCTCTTGGAAGGGTTGAAAGAAGTCCCCGAGGGGACTCGGGCGAACCTCGAGGTCCCGAGTTTCACTTGACCTCACGCCGAGGAACCAGTTCGACCCCCGTGACCCACGCGCCGGCGAAGGGGGCCGAAAGAACCCTTTGGGAAAAAAATCAGGTTCCTCGCCCTCGGGCTCCCCCGTCGGTCAGTCTTTTCCAGGACGGCCAGCCAGACAGTGTAAAAAGTGTGTCAAGTGAACGTGTTGTGCCGGACGAAAAAGGAAGAAAATCCAGGAGTAAAAGGAACACTCCAGTTAACACCCAAAGCTGAGATAGTCGCACTCGTGTATGTCCGCTTTCCAATTAAGTTGATTGGCAAAGCACGCGACTCGAATACCATAAGCACCATAACGAGTACCTGGCCGTTCCAATTGTTTCGACCGCCGTGTCCTCGACGTTGTCAACCTCGTGAAATCCGCTTTCAGAATTTTAGTTAATTTCATCTCTTCTGATGCCTGATTTTTCTCGTGTTTTCTTGTATTTGTTTGAATACAATATAAAGAAAATTGGACTTTTTATGTACCTGATTTACAAGAGAAGTGGTATCTTTTACCGGCTAAACCCAGTATGGATATTGGACTTTTTTCGAGTAAGTAAAACCATATATCATAAAAAGCATTTAATAAGCAGATTTTTTTTTAAGTTCTTCCTCCATTTTTCTCCAATTATAAAATTTACCGTCGTCGAATAAAGTAGATGTTATTGATCCACCGTGGAAACTACAGGCGTTCGCTAATGGAGCAATTGAAACGGATAAAACGTTGTAACTGAGTAAAACTCGTCGTAATCGGCCCCGCACGAACCGATTAGTGTCGGAGGACGGGTCCAATTTTAAAAACGGGCTTTTCGGATTAGACCGGCCGTCTATTTGATGATGATGCCGATAGCGTCGCGTATATATTCGGTACGGCGCGTTTCCACGCCCGCCCTGTACGGGCTGTGATTCAAGAGGACGAAAAACCTGAAACTTTCTCAACTGATGATTAGTTTTGTGAATTATGCGAAATGATTTTTTCCCAGATTTTTATCTGTTAAATCTGAAATTCTAACTTTAGCAAACTACACCGATCTGTCCAGTTTGAGCCAATGATTTTCCTGCCAAGTTTTGATGTTTTATGCAACAAATTTCTCTTGCCTTTATCCCCTCTACGTCAGGGTCTTGTCATTTGAGGATAAAATACACAAAAACAACCTTTAAAAAAAATATACTAGTTAGCATTCACACTACCTCAGAGTACTCTGTTCTTCTGGGTATTTGGGGATATGCCGCTCCATTCACGCTAATAAATTCATTCGCATATCGGACTTTGCTCGTGGTACGCACGAGTGATCGATATTTGCAACTTCTTCAACCGTCTTCTCTCTAACGGTCGTTTTTAACGCAATAACGGGCAGTTTTTTTGTTGTTTTTTTTGTTACTATTCCTTTAATTCTTTTTTCTATTTCATACATAAAACAATATTCTTGTATCCTGCCTTCCGAGAATCAGTATAAACGTACAATTTTTCCCCTGCTAGCCCTTTTCTCTTGAAGATCGTTTCCAGGTCGAATAATATTCAATCGATAATTTTTTTTTTAATTAAAGAATACTTTTTATGTAAAGATTTTGGTGTTTACATGTGCAGTGATTACTGACGGTTAATCGATAATTATTTCGAAATCGTGAGATACGGTCTGCTGTGATGTTGGTTTCAGAAAAACATTTTCTTTATCGTCCCACGTTTCGAGCTTTATTGAAATCATCTTCAGGGCAATACTTTGATTGAATATACAAAATATTTTTTAAATTGTATAATTCACATTTTTCCACATCCTACATGTATTTGTTCTATTTAAACAATGTTTGTAAATCCCAGTCGCTGAAGATGATTTAAATAAAGGTCGAAACGTTGGCAAGATAAAGAAAATGCTATTCTAAAAGCTACATCACACCAGACCGCATCTCAAGATTTCTGAATAATTATCGATTAACGGTTACGAATCACCACACACATCTTCAAATTTGACGTAATCTATTTTGCTATTTGAAAAATACCGTTTGCATTTCAAGTTATACAAAATAAAAAATAAAAACCGTTTCTGTATGTGTGGTGGTTAGTGACCGTTAATCGATAAATCAGAAATCGTTAGATGCCGTCTGGAGCGATGTAGGCTTTGCGAAAAACATGTTCTTTATCGTGCGAACGTTTCGACCTTTACTGAGATCATCTTCAGGGGCTGGGATTTACAAACGTCGTTTAAATTTAACAAGTACCTGTAGGATGTGGAAAAAATGAATTTGTTAAATTAAAACAATGTTCGTAAATTCCAGACCCTGAAGATGTTCTCAATAAAGGTCGAAACGCGCACGATAAAGAAAATGGTTTTCGGAAACCTACATCACACCAGACCGCATCTCACGATTTCTGAATAATGACCGACTAACGGTTACTAATCACCACACATATCTCCAAATTTGACGTTATCTATTTTGCTCTTTGACAAACATTGTTTGCATTTCATCGCTAGCTTGGGGTAGTTTTTGAGAGAAATTTTTTTTTACAAATACTTGTCGGATGTAGGGAAAGATTTTCCTCTCATCCTAGATGTATTTGCAAAACTTAAACAATATTTATCAGTCCCAGTCCCTGAAGATGATCTCAGTAAAGGTCGAAACGTAGGCAATATGAAAGAAATGCTCTTCTCTAACCTACATCACACCAGACCGCACCTCACGATTTCTGAATAATTATCGATTAACTATCACTAATCTCCACACGTTGATGAAAAACTTTTACTTTTTTAAATGTTGAGTTATAAAACGTCGTTTGTTTGCATAAAAAACATATTTCAACGATCACGCTATAATGACCGTTGAACTTCTATATTAATTTTCTCTCTTTTAATTCTAAATCTGTTTAGTTTTAGTAAAAGACACTGGGTTTAATTAATAATAGCAGGTATATTACATGTTTATTTTTCCCCCGTTTTGTATGTAAATCTTTTACTATAATTATTGAAGAAAGAAGGCTTAATATAATTTATATTAAGTCAGTTTTTTTTTCAACTTTTATTAAAATTATATGTTCAAAAAAGAAAATTTTGAAAAATATTTTCCGTTTTTTTTTTTTTTTTAAATTTCATGTTTATCAGCCCAGGAGGTTGTGTTTTTCTGGCGCTTTTACGGAAGAAATATGTTGTTTGTTTCAATGATGCCAACTAAAGTAAACCGCACAGTGTTTTTTTTTTTTTTTTTTTTTTTTTTTAACATACTGTAAATTCAGAAACAAACGGATGAAATGTAACTGAACGGCCTTTGTTGTTAGGTTATATTTAATAATTAAGAATAGCCGGCGAGTTATGAATTTCCATAACAACCGACGTGAAAATCGATGGATCGGCTTTCATGTGCGATGAAAAAACATAAATGTTTACCTCGGTCATCTCTCAAACACGTCAGTACTTTATTTCCATTGGCCCGTCGCAATTTTAACCTTTATTACATTCCATGTTTTTCGTAATAAAATACTACAAAAATTTACCGCGAAAAATAAATAGTTTATTTCTCATGGAGGAAGTATTGTAATCATCGGGCCAATAAAATTTTCAAGTATTTTTAGTAGATTTCATTCAGGGCAAATAGTAATTTTGATCAATATTTTTTTCGTCATTTCATCAGGCCTGATTGATCATAATTTCGTAATATTCTATGAAACTTGAAACGTTTTTCGACTTTTTTTATTTTCCCCGTAGATACATTTAAAAGCTCTTTCCGCCTACTTAATATATTTTTAATTTAAAAGCTTATTAAATTTTTATAATCCAGATAGAAATATCTAACCAAAAAAAAAAAAAAAAAAAAAAAAAAAACGAGAAACTTCAAATTTCTTCCATCCTGTAATTTAGATCTCCTATTCTCGTTTTTTTTTTTTTTTTTTTTTTCAAAAAGTCCGTTATGTTTCGGCTTAAAATTTATGAGGGTAGGACGTTTAAAAAAAATTATAATTAAATAAAAGGAGTAGATAAACAGGGAAAATTGACTGGTGGGATAAAATAATAGATACCGACCAAAATTTCACCTGGTACACCATCAATTTGTCATCCTGAAAGAAAGGAATTTCAAAATAACTAAGTATATTTGTATCTTGTTAAAAATATTTTCAGTTGGAAATTGTAAATCCTACCATGAAAATTATAAATAATTAATTAATCCGGTGAGTAACAATATGCTCAGTTCCTTCGGGCAAGCCTTCCAGTCTAATTTATCCCTATTTAAATTTTACGTGAGGATTAAAATTTTTATTAATAATTTACAAAATTTACAAAATATGATCTAATGTGTAGAGATTAGTTAATCGATAATTATTCAGAAATCGTGAGATGCGGTCTGTTGCGGGGTAGTTTTCAGAAAAACATTTTCTTTATTGTGCCAAGGTTTCCAGCTTTATTGAGATCATCTTCAGGGCAATGCTTCGATTGAATATACACAATATTTTTTCTGCATTGTATAAATTCAGTTTTCCACATCTTACATGTATTTAATAAATGTAAACAGTGTCTGTAAATCCCAGGTCCTGAAGATGATCTCAATAAAGGTCGAAACGTTAGTACGATAAAGACAATGTTTTTCTGAAACCTACATCACACCAGACCGCATCTCAGGATACCTGAATAATTAATATAATATAATCTTTTCACAATATCGAAACATTTTTTTCAAACAAATTAAACTTTATTGTTCCAAATTAACCCATTTTTAATTTCAATTTTTTTAAGCTATAAATTTAATAACATGAAATAAAATTCCTGCCTTAAGAAATATAAAAATAAAATAATTGAGTTCTTAGAAGAAAAATATGTTATGAAAATTAATTAAAATTAAACAAAAAGATTGATTCTTCTTTAATTTTTTTTTAAATATAAAATATGTGTTTATCTTAAATACTACAATTTCTCTCTCATATTTTCAAAATCAAAAGAAGATTCTTTTTTTTAGTTTTAAGAGGCCTATTATTTTACATTTTAAAAAAAATCTCAAATTAAATGAAAAATCTTTTTTTTAATATTTAATTTTGTATAGTTTTATTTTATATTTCGTTTCTATTGAAAAAAGTTCCCAAATATACACGATTTTTTTATATGTAACAACTCCTTTATAATCTCCTTAGTTTTTATGAAGAGAATATAGAAAGAATTAATTTTAAATTTTAAAAAAATTAATTGATCAATGAGTCTCGTTTAAAAGTTAAGAACGATTGATTTAAATTTGAAAAAAACAAAAACATTTTGAGTTAAAAAGATATAATTTCAAATAAATACGGGTTCAACTCTCGGGGAAAAGGGTTAAATTGTAATTAAAGTTAGGCAATCTGATGTAATAAAGTTTTAATTTATAGTTAAGTAGAGTTGATTTTACTCTAATTTAAAGTTAAATTAGTAACAATTAATTTGAGTTTACTTTTAAAACTTACAATAAAAACCTTTCTATGTATGAACGAAGAAATCAAAAATGGTTCACGTGAAATTAGAAAGGGTTTATTTATAATTATAACGAGTTTATTTGAAAACAAATTTATTTTAGGTTAAAAAAATTTATTTTCAAAAATTAAAACTTTTTTATTTATTAATTATTCAGAAATCGTGAGATGGGGTCTGATGTGTTGTAGGTTTCAGAAAAACATTTTCTTTATCATGCCAACGTTTCCAGCTTTATGAAGATCATTTTCAGTGCTCAAAGTGTTTGTCATTCTGTGTAATTGTGCCATTGATGCGTGTCGGGTTGTAAGTAGAAAATTTTGTTTTTGAATTTGAATACGAAGCCATAGCTTAAAAAAAACTATAATCCATAAGTTGACGTAGTAGCCGGTATAAAAAGTCGTGAAAATGTAAAATTGTTATTCAGAAATCGTGAGATGCGATCTGGTGTGATGAAGGTTTCAGAAAAACATTTTCTTTATCGTGCCAACGTTTCGAGCTTTATGAAGATCATCTTCAGTGCTCAAAATGTTTGTCATTCTGTGTAATTGTGCCATTGATGCGTGTCGGGTTGTAAGTAGAAAATTTTGTTTTTGAATTTGAATACGAAGCCATAGCTTTAAAAAAAACTATAATCCATAAGTTGACGTAGTAGCCGGTATAAAAAGTCGTGAAAATGTAAAATTGTATTCAGAAATCTTGAGCTGCGGTCTTGTGTGATGAAGGGTGCAGAAAATCATTTCTTTATCGTGCGAACGTTTCGACCTTTATTGAGATCATCTTCAGAGCCTGGGATTTACAAAAATTGTTTACATTTAACAAATACACGTAGGATGTGGAAAAAAGTTAATTTTTTTAAATTTAAACAATGTTTGTAATTCCCAGGCCCTGAAGATGGTCTCAATAAAGTTCGAAACGTTGGCACGGTCAAGAAAATGACAAACCTACACCACACCAGACCGCATCTCACGATTTCTGAATTCATTTAAAGTTAAAGAACGTTTTATTTTTTAAACTGAACGTAGAAAGGGTTCATTTATAGTTTAAAATGTTTGAGGATGAGAAACGTTTATTTGAAGTTAAAAAATTTTAAGTTCAAATGAAAAAAGTTTAAAAGTTAGTTATTTAGTAGGTGGTTAAGTCCTTAATGTAACGTTTTGTATAATCCCGTCTTTTTCCTAGATAATTAATTTTTGATGACTTTCACGTGTTTGTATTTGTCGGTTCCTTTTTCGGCAATTTAAAATTCTATCACAATTGTTTTATGTAATATATAAAAATTTTTATTACAGTGTTTGAATTGCTTTGTTAAATGAATTTTTCTTTTTATTATTTTTTTGTTTAACTAATTTTTTAAAAGAGGAATGTAAACGTGAAGATCGATGTTTATTTCAACCTTCTTGGAGATGTCGAAGTGGAAGTTCTGCATCAGTTTGAGGGGGGGGAGGTTCGAAGGAGTTATACCTGAGTCCTCCGCTCCTAGAAGGAGCAATTTCCGAGTTAATTAAATATGGAGAGGATGGAAGTGAAGAGGACGGGGAGGATTTATTTATCTTGTCCCCCGAGCCTCAAGTTGATGTGTACACAGGGGCGGGAAGGGGATGAAATAAGGGTGGCCGGCCAATGGGAAGAGCCGAACCACGGCGGGGCGTGCGCGTAGCGCCTGGGTGTGGCCTATCCACGAGGGTGAGCGGACCCCTTCAACCCTTCCTCATGACTATACATCAGCAGAGAGGGTAGAAACGACTCCTTATGTTCCAGTGAAGGCACTAATGCCGCCTCGGGGCAAAAGTACTCCCCCGGCCGCTCCTCCGCCTCGTCATTAGCTATTCACCACCTTATCTCAGAGCCTGTCTGTCTCACAAAGAAACAAATACAAACCCATAGCCGCCCCTACCCATCCTAATTATCGCTAATGGCTCTTATTTCGCTAATGAACCTCTCCGAGCCTCCAGGCACAAAGTTAATCACTCCAAAAGACCATTCTCTATTTATCCGCTAGCTGGCGTTTAGAGATTTGACAGAGTTCCAAACAAGGATTTCGGGTTGTACACTCGCACACAAACTCCGTCACTTTATTTTATTCAAACAAGAAGTATCAAGTTCCCTACTTACCAACTTCATTTTCCATATGGGAAAGGCTTTCCTAAATCCTTCTAAAACTCAATGTTTTTTCAAACAACCTAACAAAATTATAGCACAATGTTCTTGTTTTGTTATTAACTACGTCGTTTGGAAATACACAACAATATAAAATCGACAGTAAAGAAGGTAAATTGACAACTTCACAGGATTGAAGTGGCTTAGTGTTTAGGGTGTTCGACATGTCCGCACAAGCACAGCCCATTGTTTTTTTAATTGAAAATGTTGGTCTTGTGTAAAAGTAATACACGTTATGAAAAGTCAATCAAAACTTTATAAAATAATAATTTGCAGATCGTCAGATGCGGTTTGGCGTGATGTAGGTTTTAGAAAAACGTTTTTTGTCGTGCCACCGTTTCGATCTTTACTTGGAAATCGTGAGATGCGGTCTGGTGTGACATAGCTTTTAGAAGAAAAAAATCTTTTACCGTGCCAACTTTTTCATCTTTATTTGGAAATCGTGAGATGCGGTCTGGTGTGACGCAGGTTTAAAAAAAACAATTCTTTTCATTGCCAACGTTTCGATCTTTATTTGGAAATCGTGAGATGCGGTCTGGTGTGACCTAGCTTTTAGAAAAAAAAAATCTTTTATCGTGCCAACGTTTCGGTCTTTATTTGGAGGTCGTGAGATGCGGTCTGGTGTGACACAGGTTAAAAAAACAATTCTTTTCATTGCCAACGTTTCGATCTTTATTTGGAAATCGTGAGATGCGGTCTGGTGTGACCTAGCTTTTAAAAAAAAAAATCTTTTACCGTGCCAACTTTTTCATCTTTATTTGGAGGTCGTGAGATGCGGTCTAGTGTGACGAAGGTTTCCAAAAAACAAACAGCTTCACGCGTTTTCTAAAAATATTGTCAGTCAAGAAGTGATGAAAATGGGTAAAAAAGTGAAAATCTTAGGCGAGAGGTTGGGTAAATATCGAGAATGCGGTAAGACTATCCTAAGCCCTTAAGTTTCCGCAGGGTTGCTCCATGCCCCCCGAAGTTGATTGTGAAGAAGACTCGGCCCCTCACGGTCTACCAATCCTGGACAAAAACATTCCAGTATCCCGTATATTTTGTCAATTTCTTGGTAATATTTCTCTGCTGTGTCATCTTAAATTAATTATTATATGGTGATCGTGAGATGCGGTCTGGTGTGATGTAGGTTTCAGAAAAACATTTTCTTTATCCTGCCAACGTTTCGGACTTTATTGAGACCATCTTCAGTGCTAAAAGTGTTTTCTGATAAATTGTGTCAGTCTAGTATGCTTTGTTGAGAGTGCTCAAATTGCACACACTGCTACCTAGTCAAAAATTATATATTTTATTGTTTTGGTGTTTTTTTCTTTTAGTTTTTTCAGCGTGAATTCTATAAAATTAGGGATTATAAACTTGGTTACAGATCTAAAAAAATTGGAGTCCTATAGAAAAAAGATGTAAGATAAGAAAACAAATAGAGTACTACAGAGTTGAGGGGTAAAATAAAAAAAATTGGAATACTATAGAAATGGGAGGTAAGATAAGAAAAATATTAGAGAATTATAGATAAAAGAAGTGAAATGAAAAAAAAAGTATTCTATGAATTCTATAATGTTAGGGATTATAAATCTGTTAACAGAACGGAAAAAATTGGAGTAGTATAAAAATGAGAGGTTAAATAAGAGAAAATTGGAGATAGAAATTGTTGGTCAAATAATTACAAATTGGCCATAGAAATGAGCGGTGAATATGAAAAAATGAGAGGATAAATAAGAAAAAAATTGAAGTGGATTAGGAATCAGAAGTCAAATTAAAAAAAAAATAGAAAAGGAAAGAAATAAGAGGTCGAATAACAAAAAATCAAGTAATCTAAAAATGAGAGGTAAAACAAGAAAAAAATTGGACAAAAAAATGATTTGCCAAATAATTACAAATTGGCGATAGAAATAGGCAGTTGAATATGAGAAAAATGAAGAAATGAGAGGAGAGATAAGAAAAAAATTAAAGTGGATTAGGAATCAGAGGTCAATTTAAAAAAAATTAGAATAGTAAAGAAATAACAGGTCAAATAACAAAAAATCAAAAATTGAGAGGTCAGATAAGAAGAAAGGTTGGAGATGGAATTTATTGGTCAAATAATTACATATTGGCGAACGAAATGAGCGGTTGAATATGAAAAAATGAAGAAATGAGAGGATAGATAAGAAAAAAATTGAAGTGGATTAGGAATCAGAGGTAAATTTAAAAAAAAATTAGAATATCAAAGAAATAACAGGTCAAATAACCAATAAAAATCAAAAATTGAGAGGTCAGATAAGAAGAAAGTTTGGAGATGGAATTTATTGGTCAAATAATTACATATTGGCGAACGAAATGAGCGGTTGAATATGAAAAAATGAAGAAATGAGAGGTCAGATAAGAAAAAAATTGAAGTGGCATAAAAAAAAAAATTGGAATAGTAAAGATATAAGAGGCCAAATAACAAAAATTCATAAATTGAGAGGTCAGATAAGAAAAAAGGTGGGAGATGGAATTTATGGAAATTATTGGTCAAATAATTACAAATTGGCGAACGAAATGAGCGGTTGAATATGAAAAAAATGAAGAAATGAGAGGTTAGATAAGAAAAAAATTGAAGTAGTATATGATTGGAGGTCAAATTTAAAAAAAATTGGAATAGTAATAAACAATAAATTAAAGTAATAAATAATAATAATAAATAATAGAACATAAGAGGCCAAACAACGATGAATTAGAAATTATGAACGTGTTTATTTTTTTCTCGTAATCTAAGCTTGGCACACTTGATTTTTAAAAAACTTATCTTCTTTATTTCAAGACGAATTTTGAACAAAAGCTCGAAGAAAATTGGAAAATAAAATTTTCCAAGGTGGTTATTTATAGCTAATAATCCAGTTCCTATGTTACGCGTCTGAAATTAGATATAGCTTTGGGTGAACGAGCTTGGTGCTACGAGTGAAAGACTTCCCCCCTTTGTTTGATTTTGTTCCCTAATTCGATTATCCAATTTACAGAGAACGAGTTTATTTTGAGGTTTGGATTAAACAAAACAATCTTTTAAACTAACGTGAACACTTCTGATTTTATGTTAAATTTGGAAGTTAAAGACTGGAAAGAAACTTGAAAATGAAGTCGAGCTTTCGAGGCCCTTTCATCTAAAACTTTAATTAACAATTTACAAAGTTGACAAATATGAACATATAATTACAACATTACAACTGACAGTTTCAAGTTGAATAAACGGTTGAATTTTAACGTGCCAAATTTATTCTATGAAAACAAGGTTCAGAATAACTTTTGGTAGGTTGTCTCAATCTCCAATACAGCCTTCGGCACTTTAAAGGTAGTTAGGTAA
Organism: Cimex hemipterus; assembly: GCA_039619505.1. Lineage (NCBI taxonomy): Eukaryota > Metazoa > Arthropoda > Insecta > Hemiptera > Cimicidae > Cimex > Cimex hemipterus. The sequence continues at coordinate 12,326,781 of CM077114.1, read as the reverse complement.
CCGTGACCGAACATTCCTTTTGAGATGGAACAACTTGGTTTAACCTCAGTTCAATTTTTTTAAATTTCATATTGAACTGAGTTTAAATGATGAACTTGGTTTAAATTTGAACGGTCATCGATCGTGGTTTAAACCTAGTTCCAAATTGCGTTCCTTTCATAATCTGTAGGTCGTCGAAGATTGAATTTGTGATCAACAAAATTTGAACTGAATCAGTTTTTATTCAATAAAAAATTATCAACACTTTTTTTCTTATACATTGTTCTAACAGTTTTTTCCCTAATCAGCAATTTCAATTTTTTGACGATATAATTCAGCGCTTTTGCTTTCGCATATACTCATCAAGTCGCGTCAACATTAGGCCAAGAGGTCCAGCAAAATGGTCCATTCTTTGAACTACGTTCAAATTATGAGCGAGGTTTCGGTGAACCCAGTTTACACTGTGACTTGCAAAACTGGCCTTAAATATAAATAAAATTGTGAGTTGAGGCCAAAAAACGAATATATCGAATGAAGATCGATCCTACGCCACTTCAGCATGCGTTGACAGACCGAGGTTCCAATAAACCCAGTTTAAACTGCGATTTGTATAACTGGTCATAAATAAAATAAAACTGTGAGTTTAAGCCAAAAGATGAAAATATCGAGTGTTGACCGATCCTATGCCGCATCAGCATGAGTTCACCGACCAAGGTTTCAGTGAACCCAGTTTAAACCGTGATTTCCACAATTGGCCATGAATATTAAAAAACGGTGAGCTGAGGCCAAAAAAAGAAAATATCGAGTAAAGTCCGATCCTATGCCAGTTCAGCATTAGTTCACCGACCGAGGTTCCAGTGAACCCAGTTTAAACCGCGATGTGTACAGCTGGCCATAAATATAAATAAAGCTGTGAGTTGAGGCACAAAAAAACCACGAAAATATCGAGTGAAGACTGATCATATGCCACTTCAGCATTAGTTCACCGACCGAGGTTCCAGTAAACCCAGTTTAAACCGTGATTTCCACAATTGGCCATGAATATTAAAAAACGGTGAGCTGAGGCCAAAAAAAGAAAATGTCGAGTAAAGTCCGATCCTATGCCAGTTCAGCATTAGTTCACCGACCGAGGTACCAGTGAACCTAGTTTAAATCGCGATGTGTACAGCTGGCCATAAATATAAATAAAGCTGTGAGTTGAGGCACAAAAAAAAAACACGAAAATAACGAGTGAAGACCGATCATATACCACTTCAGCATGAGTTCACCGACCGAGGTTCCAGTAAACCCAGTTTAAACCGTGATTTGCACAACTCGCTGTGTTCTTCAAGGACTCTTCGTCTTTTTAACAATCCTGATCATTCTGTAGCACCGAGTGGAGCGTTGAGCGTAGAGCAAAAATAGTTTAAAAATAGCATTTGTTTATAAAACTTGAAATACACATACAAAACCGGTTATGGCTAGTTCTATTCATTGCCGTCTGGGGGGAGGTATTGAGGCCAGGAGGTCTTGAAGTTCTCTTGACCCCTGGACGCCCCAGGAACCCGTTTCGCCAGAAAGGCGAGGGTAGAAACCCTTGGGGAAAAAACCCACACCGGATTTCATTTAAAACGGTTTCATGGCAAGAAATAATTTATTGAGTAAAATGATGCTTGTAAACCAATTAGGTCCCCCCCGGTAGGGGAAAAAATGTACAGAGCGGGGTAGATCTATAGGCTATCGGACGGGGCGATAGTGATGGGTTTCGTGGGCGTCCAATCGATGATATCTTGTTTATCAAATTTCCCTTTGACTGATTTACGATCCGGGGTTTAATATAATGGTGTCGGCCTCGATTAATGGTCTTATCTCGGCCCTTGGAATTCGCTTTCTAATTAATAAATTGGGGCTCCTTTGTGTTTGGGGAAAAAGGAACGAGGATGTCGGTTGAAAAGGGAAAACCGTTGAAATATTTCTCTTTGCCCCAACAATTTCAAAAGAACTCCACCATAAAAAAAGGGACATTTACAATGACAAATTAATTGTTTAAAAGATAACATAGATCAAAGCATTTTGTAGCACATAAAATATCACATCTATACACTTATCTAGGAAAAAAATATATTTAAAAATTTTAAAAACACACAAAAATATCTTCTTATAACAATTGTCAAAGATCTTTCTGTAAGAATTTCGAATACAATTGGAAAAATGGAAAAAGTAAAATTGTAACGACGGCCCACTCAGGTTTTCGTTCGCTCCATATACTTCCGATTGTTCAAACGTAAAAATAATTTGACAGCTCAATGGTTTTATTGTTCACAATTAACTGCTATGACAGCCAGAATGAGGTAGGTAATAGGGTTAATTAATAAAATCTCATTTGCGCAATCGGAGCGGAACCAATATCCCAATCCGAACGTTATGTGGCATCTGGCACTGGTGATAATTGCCTCTCTCTCACTCTTTCTCACTGTATCTCTCATTTTCTATTATATATTACTTTCATTTTGAAAAGATAGCTTCCTAGCTATCCCTCAGTCTCTACCTGTGATAGGAAGTTTTTTTCTAAAAAGGTTAAAAAACTCACTCCAACTTTTATCATTTTTATATCATTTTTTGTTTGTCTATATTTCTATTTACCTGTTGTGTCAACTTCACTCTCTCTCTCTCTCTCTCTCTCTCTCTCTCTCTCTCTCTCTCCTTTTTTTAGTGACAGTTTTTTATTTGTCTGTCTGTTTGTCTTAGTTTCTCTATCTCTGTAATTCTTTCTAATTTTTTTACTACCTGTTTTTTTTATTTTTACGCCTTTCTTTATCTGTTTGTTTATCTGTTTCCCTTTCTCTACCACTCTTTCTCTCTCTCTCACTCTCACTCTCTCTCTCTCCCTCTTTTCCTTTTTTTTAGTGACAGTTTTTTTTGTCTGTTTCTTTGTCTCATTTTCTCTATCACTCTATCTGTTTCTGTTTTTTTATTACCTGTTTTTTATTTTTACCCCTTTCTTTATCTGTTTGTTTATCTGTTTCCCTTTCTCTACCATTCTTTCTCTCTCTCCCTCTTTTCCTCTTTTTAGTGACAGCTTTTTATTTGTCTGCTTCTTTGTCTCAGTTTCTCTATCGCTCTATCTGTTTCTATTTTTTTATGCCTTTCTCTGTCTCTCTCTCTCTCTCTGTCTGTCTGTCTGTCTGTCTGTCTGTCTCTCTCTCTCTCTCTCTCTCTCTCTCTCTCTCTCTCTCTCTCTCTCTCTCTCTGTCTG
>CM077114.1:12306049-12319851 GCA_039619505.1 Cimex hemipterus | reverse complement strand
ACATACACATACACATACACATACACATACACATACACATACACATACACATAAACATACACATACACATGCACATGCACATTCACATACACATACACATATAATTGTTTTGTGAAAATGTATTTATGAAATTTTACATGAGCTTATGAAATGATTAATTTCAAGGATTGGCTGTACAGGGGACAAGTTGCATTTCGAGTCTGTAATTAAGTAGGACAAGCTTAGTTACCTTTTTTCCGCATGCCGGACACCTAGCTCGACGAAAATAATCTTGTGTCTACAGTGTATGGCCAATCCTAAGTCGGCTCAAGATGAGAAGAGGTTTGGAAGCTATTGTTACTAAATTTTTTTCATTTATACACTATTTTTTTGGCGTCACACAAATGTTTTTATGTATATAACATATTTTTAATCATTTGTACCATCGAAATTTACGTGCTTTCTTCTTGCTATTGCAAAATTAACTGGATTAATGAACTGAAGGTAGACGAACTGTTGTACGTTTGCATTTGTTTTCTTTTGACAACATAATGAGCAAACTTTTTCCAAGATTTTTCTTTTAAAAAATTACCGTGACAATAATAATTAATAAAGGCACAGAGGGTTTCAAATAATTTCTTACAGAATATTTACTGTTTTAATTTTTTTTTTTTTTGTTCAATACATGTAATGTAGGATAAAAATTACTTAATATGCAAAGAATTTAAAAATAAACACTAAGTACCAGTATAAGCCTTTTGTTCATGCTTCATGCCTGCTGAAAAGCCAGAATAGACGTAATATCGACATATAAAATTTTATGATAAAGGCGAATCTAGCACACAGTCGTTTAAAATTTTCAATTTAATTAAATTTTTATTAAAATTGCCAATAAAATTAAAACGTTAGTCGTCAAGATCCGTATTCACCTCCTTTGGTAGAAGCGGGAACGATCTGAAACAGAATACGTACTGATTAACTTTTTTTTAATTACAAACCTGTTTTATAAATAATTGACAAAAACCCCGAAAAGAATGATTTGTGAGGTAAAAAGTCTTAGAAACGAATAATCGATGATATTTTTGTATTTAGTCCTGTTAGTTTTGGTACCCGGGATGTTTTGAGAGAGAATGTATTTATTAGCGAGAATGTAGAGTGAGAACGCTCAATTATGTCAATTATATAATCGGTCCACCACCGTGTTTATTTAAGAGTGAGTGAGATGGCTTGGATTTGGCAACCGATTGTTTTGGGACAGAAATGGCGAAGCGGATCAGCATCAGTGAAACAAAATAATCGTGGAATTTGTCAGATAAAACTTCTCAGAAACGATGCCTAAATTACTTAAAAGGCACCCCATCGAACTCAAACGTGATTTTTTTTTGTAGTAACTGTTAGTTTTGGATCCCTAGGTTGTGTTGAGAGTGAATGTATTTATTAGCGAGAATGTAGCACGAGAACGCCCAATTATGTTAATTGTATGATCCTTCCACCACCGTGAATGTATTTAAGAGTGAGTGCGATCTGTTAGATTTAAGAACCGATTGTTTTGGTGGAGACCAAGCTGATCAGCATCAGTGAAACAAAATAATCGTGGAATTTGTCAGATAAAACTTCTCAGAAACGATGCCTAAATTACTTAAAATGCACCACATCGAACTCAATACGTGATTTTTTTTTTAACTGTTAGTTTTGGATCCGTTGGATGTGTTGAGAGTGAATGTATTTATTAGCGAGAACGTAACGTGAGAAAGCTCAGTTGTCAACTATAAAATCGATCCACCACCGCGAATGTATTTCAGAGCCGAAATTACCAAAAATGGTCTTTCTCCAGGTATTCAAGGCTAATTCGAGATTATTTTCTTTTAATATAAAAAATAGAACTCTTGAAAACCAATTAAAAATTAATTACGGTTAAAAAATTAAATAAAAAAAAGGAATTTTCATTTAAGTCGAAAAATGAGCGCAAATTGAGGGTTTTAATTAAGTAATTTTGAATTTGAAAAATCTCTAAAATAAGAATAATTTGTTTATGTTTTTAATTTAATTTGTTGTATGGTCTTTATAAAAATCCGAATTTTTTAATATTTCTCAGATATACCGGAATTCTACTTTACACGTTTTTATTTCGTACAGACTTCCAATTTTTTTAATGCTTTGAAAAGTTTTCAAGTTTAAAAAAAGTTAACAAAGTGAAAAACAGGTTAATTGAAATAAAAACGCGATATATTAGTTAAAAGTAATATGTTTCTAAAATTAATTCAATTTATTAATCTTTACGTAAGGTATTGGTTGGGATGAAAATCAGTGTCACGAGCGAGATTCGAACGCACGAACTTCCGCCCGGTGCTCTACCACTTGAGCTATCGTGACTTCAAACCGGACACCAACTCTCGACCGCACCTATCGAATTTTCAAAGTCAAGGTCAAGTGCTAGAGCAGCGGGGTATTTAAGCCGAAGGTCGTGGGTTCCAATCCCGCTCCGCGACATTGATTTTTCCCTCAACTAATATCGTACGTAAAGAGTAATTAATTGAAAAAAAGTTATCCGGTCAATCGGGCCACGAAATCTAACATCTAATAAAATTAATATCAAGTTTCCAGTCAGCTTAAATATAAAAACTATACAGAGAGAAATAAGAAAAGAAAAACAACCGCCTTATTTATGAACCCTTACCACCCAATAAAACAATAAAGACGTTTGGACTACCCCAACCTATCCATAGTATTAAATAAAAAAAAAAACGTTCGCTGTGTTTGTTGTGATTGGTTGGTGTGAAGTTTTTCCTATGATACCGTGGATGTTGGAAAAAAAACAGTAAATTTCAAAAGTTTTGAATTCAGTAATTACTTAAATGCACTTAATTTCGAAGGTGGTGTGCTGTAGGTACTTGATTTTTTGATTTTAAATCGTCGTTCATTTCATATTGTAAAGACCTAAAAAATTTGATATTGCAAAGGAAACATATTATTTATTTTTTTTATTTTTCAGACATTTATTAAAAATCTTTTTTTTTTTTTATTTTGTTTTTGTAATAATCAGGCACATAACGAGGAGCAACTAACGCATCGAGGGGATCTTCAGCTAGGGTGAACTTCGGGAAATTCCCGATCCTGTCGTACTTTAGATGCAATTTACAATACAATAAAGAGTTTTTCTTCCGAAAATGGAGGCAAAAATACTGTTTTTGCGTTTTTAAAAACCGAATTTTTTTTTTCATCGTCAACCTTTCGTTAGAAGATGACTCGTGCAATTTTTTTTGCGAGGGTACGCAACAGGAGAGGTCATATAAACCCCCATAGTGCAGGTGTTTTTGAAAAAAATTTCATTTGTATGTCGGTTTCGACTTCAGGGCCGCTGGGTTCGAACCCGGGACCTTTACCTTACAGTTATGAGCGCCGTGTCAAAGACTAAACCTTGCGACCACCGACGCCCCATAACTGGTCCAATTAAATCTATGAGAAAGCAAAGGCCTTAATTAATCTTTTCTTTTATGCAAACATTTGTTTAATTTTGGGCGATTTCGGCCGTATTCGTATTTTAGATGAAAATTGTTGACGAAAGTATATTAGCGAAAAAGAGATTTTCTTTTGAAAATAAAGACGAAAATACTGTTTTTGCGTCTTTAAAACCCGAAAATTTTTTCCATTAGAATTTATTATTAGAAGATTAATTATTCAGATATCCTACCTGCGGTCTGGTGTGATGCAGGTTTCAAAAAAACATTTTCTTTATCTTGCCAACGTTTCGAACTTTGTTGACATCATCTTCCTTCCTAATCCTACATGTATTTGTTAAATTTCAACAATGTTTATAAATCCCGGGCCCTGAAGATGATCTCAATAAAGTTTGAAACGAGCACGGTGAGATACTTTTAAAAAAGTCATTTCTCGGATTGTTCGACTTTTAATGTTATGCAAAATACAAAATAAAAATCGTTAGATGCGGTCTAGAGTGATGTTGGCTTCAGAAAAACATTTTCTTTATCGGGCGAACGTTTCGAGCTTTATGGAGATCATCGTCAGAACCTGGGATTCATAAACATTGCTTACATTGTACAAATTCATTTTTTCCACATCCTACATGTATTTGTTAAATTTTAACAACGTTTGTAAATCCCCGGCGCTGAAGATGATCTCAATGATGCTTGAAACGTAGCACGGTGAGATACTTTTAAAAAAGTAATTTCTCGGATTGTTCGACTTTTAGTGTTATAGAAAATAAAAAATAAAAATCGTTAGATGCGATCTGGAGTGATGTAGGTTTCAGAAAAACATTTTCTTTATCGTGCCAACGTTTCGAACTTTATTGAGATCATCTTCAGGTCTCAAAGTGTTTGTCTTCGGTGTAATTGTGCCATTCTTGCATGTCTTGTTGGGAGTGCCCCGCTTTAAGCCCTAAAGATGATCTCAATAAATGTCGAAACGTTGGGACGATAAAGAAAATGTTTTTCTGAAACCTACATCACACCAAGACCGCACCTCACGATGTCTCGATAATTATCGATTAACGGTCACTAATCTCTACACAACTTTCGTTAGAAGATGACCGGTGCAATTAAATCCATGAAAAAGCAGGGGCCTTAATTTATTTCTGTAAAAATTTGTCGAAATTGGGACGATTTCGGCTTTTTTCCGGTTGACGTTTCCCCTCCAAAATTTCCAATCCTGTTGTATTTTAGATGAAAATCGTTGACGAAAGTACAACACGATAAAGAGTTTTTCATTCGAAAAATGAAGACAAAAATATTGTTTTTGCGTTTTTAAAAATGAAATTTTTTTTTCATCAGCAAACTATCGTTAGAGGATGGCTGGTGCATTTTTTTACGAGGATTCGCAACTGCAGAGGTCATATAAATCTCAGGGTGCTGGTGTTGTTGACAAAAATTCCATTTTTATGTCGGGATCTATTCCAGGGACGCTGGGTTCGAACCCGGGACCTTCGCCTTACTGTGTATTTTTTCTTTTTTGAAAAAATTCATTGAAATTGGGGCGATTTCGGCCGAATTAGTGTTTTAGATGAAAATTGTTGGCGAAAGTGCGAACGATAAAGAGCTTTTCTTTCGAAAATGAAGACGTAAATACTTTTTTGCGTTTTTTTTAAAAACCAAAGTATTCTTCATCGGCAACCTTACATTAGAAATTATTCAGATATCGTGAGATGCGGTCTGGTGTGATGCAGGTTTCAGGAAAACATTTTCTTTACCGTGCCACGTTTCGAGTTTTATTGAGATCATCTTCAGTGCTCAGTGTTTGTCTTCTGTGTACTTGTGCCATTCTTTCGTGTCGTGTTGTCGTTTTTCTGAAACCTACATCAGACCTAAACGGCATCTCACGATATTTGAATAATTATCGATTAATGGTCACTAATCTCTATACAACTTTCGTTAGATTAAATCTAAAAGAAAGCAGAGGCCTTAATTAATTTTTTTTCTTTTTTGCAAAAATATGTTTAAATTGAGGAGGCGATTCCGGCTCTTTTTTCCAGCTGACGTTGCCCCTCCAAAATTTCCGACGCTGTCATATTTTAGATTAAAATTGTTGAGGAAAGTTCAATACGATAAGAAGCTTTTCTTTTGAAAACGAAGAAAAAAATGCTTTTTTTCGTTTTTAAAAACCGAAAATGTTTTTCATCTTTAGGGGATGACCGGTGCAATCAAATCTAACAAAAACAGAGTCCTTAATTATTTTTTTCTTTTTTGCAAAAATTTGTTGAAATTGGGGCGATTTCGGTTTATTTCCAGTTAAAGTTTCTCCTACAAAATTTTCGGTTCTGTCGTATTTTAGATGAAAATTGTTGACGAAAGTACAATACGATAAAGAGATTTTTTTTTAATAAAGACGAAAATCCTTTTTTTTTGCGTTTTTTAAAAATAAAAATATTTTTCATCAGCAACTTATCCTTAGAAGATGGCTGATTAAATTTGGTCTATATGAATACAGGGGGGTATTTTTTTATTTTATTTTATTTTTTTTTTTTTTTTTTTGACAAAAATTTGTTTGTAATTTTGGTGATTTCAGCTTTTGTCCAGTTGACGTTGCCCTTCCAACATTCCAGATCTTGGAGTATTTTAGATGAAAATCGTTGTCTAAAATAGTCGGGCGAATAAAAGGTAAGGTGTGAGGGGTAAATGCAGTTTTGGAAGGGAATGTACTTAAGATTCCACGGGGGTCGGCCATTATTCTCTACCCCCTCACACCCTCTCTAATACTCTACTACTCAACCTCACCCTCGCACCCTTCTTTCCTCTCTCTCGGTCTCGCTCCGTCTCTCTCTTCCCTCATCCTCCTTGGAAATCTCAAGTCCCAAATGGAGTTGGTAAAAGCGAAATTGCCCGGGCCCTCCCTTTTTCCTCCATCTTGGAAATATTCCCCCCCCCCTCCCCGGGAGGGCTAAACCGATAATCCCCCGGGGTTAAGTGTGAGATTGAATGTAGTATCAAGACTGGAATGCCCTCGGAGCCCTCTTTAATATTCTCGCCGGGGAATTTTCGCTATGCCCGGGGCATTTACTTATTGTGTAAACCCCCCTTCAGAAAATCTGCCTACGCCTGTAAGGAGGATTTACACAGCGGAAGGGGGCTGCAAAGTACACATGAGCACGATTTACTGGCCCCACGCCCGGGCATTGCTTTATTTGTACTCCCATAATACGCCTCTTATTATCCCATTGTTTATGTCTTACTCCTTCTCCTTCCTTGCTCTTATCAATGTTGAATATTTTCTCACGATACAGAAATTCACTTTTACTTCAAAGTATTATTTTAAAAAAATACATTCATTACCCATAGATACCCATACTGCCTAAAAAAAAAAGCATACTTGTAATAATTTCTTATATTTATCAAAACTGATCTTAAATATTTTAACTTAGTAACTAACATAATTTATTTTATGATGATTGATTATTCAGAAATCGTTAGATGCAGTCTGGAGTGATATAGATTTCAGAAAAACATTTTCTTTATCCTGCGACGTTTCGGTCTTTATTGAGATCATCTTCAGGGCCTGGGACTTACAATTATGGTTTAAATGTTTTTTTTTATTTTTTTCCACATCCTACATGTATTTGTTAAATTTCAACAATGTTTATAAATCCCGGGCCCTGAAGATAATTTCAATAAAGCTTGAAACGAGCACGGTGAGATACTTTTAAAAAAGTCATTTCTCGGATTGTTCGACTTTTAGTTTTATACAAAATATAAAATAAAAATCGTTAGATGCGGTCTAGAGTGATGTTGGCTTCAGAAAAATATTTTCTTTATCGGGCGAACGTTTCGAGCTTTACGGAGATCATCTTCAGCGCCTGGGATTCATAAACATTGCTTATATTGTACAAATTCATTTTTTCCACATCCTACATGTATTTGTTAAATTTTAACAATGTTTGTAAATCCCCGGCGCTGAAGATGATCTCAATAAAGATTGAAACGTAGTACGGCGAGATACTTTAAAAAAGTCATTTCTCGGATTGTTCGACTTTTAGAGTTATACAAAGTAAAAAAATAAAAATTGTTAGATGCGGTCTGGAGTGATGTAGGTTTCAGAAAAATGTTTTCTTTATGGTGCGACGTTGCGGCCTTTATTGAGATCATCTTCAGGGTCTGGGATTTACAAAATACTGTTTAAATTTAACAAATTCATTTTTTTCCACATCCTACATGTATTTGTTAAATTTCAACAATGTTTATAAATCCCAGGCGCTGAAGATGATCTCAATAAAGCTTGAAACGTTAGAGATTATCGAAACCGTTGTATTATCAGAAGAAGAATTTTTAGCTGTTTCCCTTCTACATGGTAAGCTCAGACACGATCCAGAATATTTTGGCTTTTTCATGTATATCGCTATTAATCACGATATACGATAATTGTCGTGAAAGACACGACCGCTCAGGCCTATAAAAACTTGAAGGAATGGTAAATTAATTCACAACAGTACGATTGCGGCTTGTGTCGTATGATGCGCGTATCAAGAGACATGTCCTGTTTCTCCCTTTTGTAATGTCGAACGATATTGCCAAGAGTGAAAATGGAAATGAGTGTGTGATTGGATGGCTGGGTCATGTCTTAAGGCTTAGGTATGAACCTGAGTTAACAAGTTAAAAATCGTGTATTTAATGTTTCGGCGATAAATATCTTACCGTTCCGTCGTGAACGCCAACTTTAAGTCGCAAGCGATATACGATAATTGTCTTATGAAATACGCAACGCCCAGGCCTATAAAAAAATTGAAGGAACGACAAACTTAATTCAAAACGATGTACGAGGAAATCAGGCTAACACTTCTGGACAAATTTCTATCGCTGGAATGCGAACTCTCATCAAAAAAAATTTCAAAGTACACTGAGAGGGAAAAAATATGACCACCCATGATATTTTTAATTTTCTCTGAGGTACGGTTCATCCTTGAGCGATAAGAGACACATCTTTATGTCGTCAGCGATATACGATAATTGTCGTGAACGATAAGCAACACTCAGACCTACAAAAAATTAAAGAAACGACATAATTAGTTCAAAAATGTAAGATTGCGACATGTGTCGTAATGTATATTTCACGGCCTGCTTCTTCCTTTTGTTAATGGCCGGCTAGTTTAGGTCCTATCGTTTCGGAATGAACCTGGTTTAATTTAGCATAAAAATCGTGTAAGTAATATTTCTGCAATATATCTTACCGGTCATGTATGAACACGGCTCTATCGTGTTCACACCAGAGCGATATAATACACATCTTTAAGTAGTAAGCGATATACGATATTTGTCTTGTACAACCTCACTTATCTTAGGTTAAAAATCGTGCAAATAATGTTTTGCGTCTTATTAAAGGATAATCGCGATCATCTTCGTCAAAAAGTGAAAAGGCAAAATTTTGTGATATTTTCTTATTTAGACTGAACTTTTCAAGGCGTTCAAATAATGGCATAAAAAACAAACCGTTTCCCCCAGCAGTCTAATACATTTTAAATAAAAATAAAAACTATATTAATTTTTCATATTTTATTAATGGTTTTTAGGGCTGTTTTTAACATGTTAACAAGTTAAAAATCGTGTATTTAATGTGTCGGCGATACATATCGTACCGTTCCGTCGTGAACGCCAACTTTAAGTCGCAAGCGATATACGATAATTGTCTTATGAGATACGCAACGCCCAGGCCTATAAAAAAATTGAACGAACGACAAACTTAATTCAAAACGATGTACGAGGAAATCAGGCTAACATTTCTGTACAAATTTCTATCGCTGGAATGCGAACTCTCGTCAAACAAAATTTCAAAGTACACTGAGCTTGACATTGAACACAACTTGAATGTCCCCTTGCAACTCTCTTATCCTCCTAAAGCATTTACTCCATCAGACATACGACACACTATTAAACAACTACCATCACGAAAAGCTCCAGGTTATGATCTAATTACAAAACAAATATTACAAAATTTGCCCCACAGAGGTTTACTATACTTAACATACCTATACAACGCTGTACTCAGGACAACATATTTCCCATTGCAATGGAAGTTCTCTATAATTAAAATGATTCATAAACCAAATAAACCTTCTGATCTTCCAAATTCCTATCGACCCATCAGTCTCCTGTCTATCCTTGCCAAAATACTAGAAAAACTACTTCTCCGACGATTACTTCCAATAATTGAAGATTCTAATATTATTCCAGATCATCAGTTTGGGTTCCGCACATTTCACTCGACAACTCAACAATTACATCGTGTTGCTGACAATATAGCCTCTTCCCTCGAACAAAAACAGCATTGCCTGGGTGTCTTTCTTGATTTAGAACAAGCCTTCGATCGAGTCTGGCACTCGGGATTACTTTGGAAATTAAGGAGCATCCTCCCTCATACGTACTATCTCATACTTAGATCTTATCTGACGGATCGATTTTGTCGAGTCCGACAGGGAACTGAATTCTCACCTTATATACGCATAAGGGCGGGTGTTCCTCAAGGAAGCATACTTGGCCCTTTTCTATTTTCCATATACACTGCAGATATTCCTACGCGCGTTAACATTTCGACACACACATTCGCTGATGATACAGCAATTATTACACGCAATTTGGACCCCTCAATTAACGCTTAGCAATTACAACAACACCTAAATGAATTAACACTATGGTTCACAAAGTGGAGAATAAAGGTAAACCTAACAAAGAGCACACAGATCAATTTTACCCTACGTAAAAATGTCTGTCCTACGGTGAATATAAATGGAATTCCATTGCCTACCACTGACCTTGTGCGTTATCTTGGACTTTTCATTGATAAACGACTGACTTGGAATCCCCATACAAGACTGAAAAGACAGCAAACAAACCGACGTTATAAATTGTTAAAAAGACTACTCGACTCACTATCAAAATCAGACCTCGAAAACAAACTTTTAATTTACAAGACAATGATTAGACCTCTCTGGGCGTACGGTTGTGAAGTGTGGGGCTCGACCAAGGATTCCAATTCCCAGCGTCTCCAATCAATCCAATCTAAAATTCTCCGTCATATTATAAATGCTCCTTTTTACGTTTCAAATTACACTATCCATAAAGACCTACACATCCCGTTTGTACACGAACTCATCAAAACCCGATATAACATATTTCATCAATCACTGAACACACACAGTAATCTATTCGTACGAAATTTATCACTTCCAACACTACCTGAAAATCCTCGAAGACGATTGAAGCGAAAGTGGCCCCGAGACCTTCTCATTGTGTGAAGACTGAACAAGATGGTGTGAAGGAGTGTTACCACTGGGCAACTTCTCCTACAAGAGCCTCAAATGAAAATTCACCATTTACGAACATATTTACTTAATACAAGACTTGTAGTTGTAAATAACAAATAAACGTAATAAAAAAAAAAGTACACTGATATAAGCGATATAATACACATCTTTAAGTGGTAAGCGATATACGATATTTGTCGTGTAGAACCTCACTTACCTTATATAAAAACATAATAAATAAAATTTTATTTTATAATAAAATAAATATATTCGTAAGTTTTTCATATTTTAATAATGGTTTTAGGGCTGTTTTTTGGACGAACGGATGTTTATTTCTGTATTTTTTCTATAAGTGAAAACATTTTAATTTTGGTACGTATGACTAATTTCAAAAGAGTCTGTACTTTCAGATGACGCAGATGGCTTTAAAAGTTTTTACTGAATTTCGACTATTTTTAAGATACTAATTTGTTCATGGGAAATTTTAAAAAATTGCCATTTTTTCATTTATACCTGTTTTATTTTTAAAAAGTATTTATAGGCTCCTGGGTATATTTTAGAAAAAAGAAACATATTTTCAATATGGGGAAGTGCTTTTTTGGTATAAAAACTGAAAGGTGAAAAAGAAATTTTTATTTAATTATATACACAAGAGTTTATATTAGTACGTATAATTTATTCGTGACTCACTGAAGATGGCGTGAAGGCGAGGACGTATATGTATAATATAAACCTCTCTGAAAAGAACTAAATTTTATTTACTGTTGTACTGTACAAATGTTGGTACTTGTCTGACGAAGGGAAAAAAGTCCCCGAGGGGACTTGGGCGAACTTAGAGGTCCCGAGTTTCTCTTGACCTCGCGCCGAAGAACCAGTTGGACCCCCGTGACCCAAGCGCCGGCGGAAGGGGATGGGGTCGAAAGAACCCTTTGGGAAAAAAATCAGGTTCCTCGCCTTCGGTTACACGGGTGTCAGTCTTTTCCGAGTCACCAGTGGTAAACAGTGTTGATAGTGTTTTTAAGATTTGTTGAGTAAAGTTGGATGTATCGAAGAACAATTGCTCTAAAAAATGGAAAAAAAAATAGTTGACGTAAAATAATCAGTGTCACGAGCGGGATTCGAACCCACGACCTTCGGCTCAATACGCTGCTGATCGGTAGAGCTATCCAGTCTTCGAAAAGCGACGAAAAACTTTGACCTTAAGCCAGAAATCGGCATATTTTCAAGGTCTAGAGTATCTGTCCCAATTTTTTACAAAATTTTGAGTTAAATTATCTATACATTCACTGGTTATATTAAATTAATATCTTTTAATTAATTAAGGTTCTTAGTTGGGATTAAAAAAAGTCACTGTCATGAGCGGGATTCGAACTCACGATCTTCGGCTAGATACACCATGATTTATTGAAAAATGGCAAAAAGTAGAGGAGATTCAAAAGGTGGGGTTGAGATGGGAAGTTGGTGATTCGAGGTCACGATAGCTCAAGTGGTAGAACAGCGGCGTCTAAAGCCGAAGGTCGTGGGTTCGAATCCCGCTCGTGACACTGATTATTTTACGTCAACCAAGACTTTACGTGAAAATAATAATTAATTGAAAGTCTGAACTTCATCAATTGCCCACTAAAACGTAAATTAATTTATATATTTATTGTAGTTTTGGTTGAATCGTAACAGCTTTTTGTAGTTTTTAAACTTTTGAACAATGCATCACCCTTCAGTAAAAGTAAATTTTATTTTTTGAAAAACCATGAGCGTTTTAATTTTTGAAAACCCTAGCATAAAATGTATTTTAAAGTTTCAAATAAATAGTTAAAAAGGCGTTGACTGCAATCAGCAGGCTGATAGACAGAAGAGGGTAGGAAAACCCTCCCCCCTCAAGGGATTGTGGCCGGCGTCTCGCCGAAGATAGTAGTGACCTTGATAGTAGAGAAGATATTTGACATTTGGTCGATAGTTGTTATTGTAATTAGGGAAGGCCGGCCACTGACCCAACTGACCTCCCCCTCCGCAAGGGCGGAAGCACACTTCAGTCAGGGTTAACCACCCCCGGCGACGCTCGCTCCGATCCAAAGTGGATACACGTTATGCCCCTGATCGGGACGAGTAGACGTGTAGAAAATTGAAACTTTATCAACGAAACGTCTGTCTCTTTTGCCAACGATGAACACATTTCTCTGTTATAACGTAGAAAAGGACTTTTCGTAATTTTTCTGCAATATAAACAATAAATCACTAGTTCAAAGCAGATTACCAAACATAAAAAAACTCTCCTTGGTTATCGCCAGACGTCAGACTATTTTCTTACCTCCCTTCGAGAAAGATCGACCCGTATTTAATTGTACTAGACAAAAATGAATACATTTAAAAAACTCAGATTTCCTTGAAAGACAACATTGAATCCTTATGTACAAATAATGATAAAAGAAAGAATTAAAAAGCACTTGGGAATTTTTTGATCAGGAAGAATCCGAGCCTTCTCAACGCCTCATGATGTAAAAATCATTCAGGATAAATTCTTAAGAAAAGGAGACAATTCGTCGGTGATGATCTTTGGCCCTATTGCCAAAATTCAAAAGACGACAGGGTTTGCCAATGGGATCACCACTTTTTTCCTTTTTGATAAGAAGTTGATATTCAAAAGAAAAAAGATTTTAGAATTGCTCAGAAGATTTTTTTGGACAAGATTATAAGTGGTTCGTGGACGTTAACTTTTGCTTTGCTCTTTTGTCAGTTTTTTTTTTTTTCTTAGTCTGTAGAAAAAGTTATTAAAGTCATTTAGTACGGCTGAAAAGTTGTTTTTATACAATGTTGTAAGAAGTGCGTGGGTAATATGTTCTGTCTTTGCTCTCTACTTTTCTCAGATTTTTTTATAAGCTGTAGAAAAAATTAATTAGGATTGTTGAGAAGAGGTTTTTGGATAATGTTATAAAAGGTGCGTGGATAGTATTTTCTGTCTTTGCTCGCTACTTTTTTGAGATTTTTTTATAAACTGTAGAAAAAATTAATTAGGACTGTTCAGAAGAGGTTTTGGCCAATATTATAAGAGGTGCGCGGATAGCATTTTCTGTCTTTGCTCTCT
>CM077114.1:12237417-12249957 GCA_039619505.1 Cimex hemipterus | reverse complement strand
AAGACCCAACGACAGAGATAATCTGACCAAAATGATCGAAAATGACCATGAAAATGTGCAGAAATGACAGTCTGCTAAAAAAATTAAAAACTTTACAAAGCCACATAATTTTTCTAGACCTTTTACAAAAAAAATACAAAAAAACTTGATTTTTTTTGTCTAGAACTTCCATATTCTTCACTGTTTCTTTAATCTTTTCTTCTGAAAGTGTACAGGAGAGTAATCAAATTTATAATAAATTGCCATAAACCGGATGAATGAGAGAGGCGCCTGTATTAATCGAGGGTGAATAGAGTGTTAATATTAATCGTATAAGCGAAATGTCTCATTAGGCGGTAGAACACTTAGGGGCTTTAATAGACTTAAGAGGGGTTGGTCTCTGTAAGATGGTAATGTCGTGCCCCTTCTTCGTCCCTGTTACCTTCTCTTTGTAATTAATAGGGGTCCGTCGGGCTGAGTGAGGTAAGCAATATCTCAGGGAACCGGCCAGGATTGAACAAGGAGTTTTGGCTCCTTGCTAGGCTCTTACAAGGCCTCCCTTTATAATACATTATACCCTCGCTATTCTACCATCGGGATATATTTAATATGCAAATACTCTCAGAGGGGGTTTTACAAGAACCCACCCCCTTTCTCGGAGAGCGAAGGAGATTATTCAGGGGCCTGTCACGGAGGTGGGGGCTCTATTGTCTTCCAAGATCCGCTAATGCGCCTTGGGACCACGTTAAGCAAACTATGTATTATACAGAGAGGATAATATCTTGAAAGCTCCATCAAGTTCCCACTCGGCGGGGTTGGGGCGGAGTCGCGCTGAAATAACACAAGGATCTAATATCAAAACCGCATCAACATAAAGATAGCGCTTAACTGTCTACCTACTCTTTGTCGACCTGCCAACCGCTTTCTACTCAAATGCAAATATTACAACATCTTTCCAGAAGATTTATTACGTTTTTGGTCAAATATACATACACAACGATAAAATAACATTAATTTTACCTCAGGTCCAAAGACGTTAAATTATATTAAATCAGATCTGAATTAACACCAAAACAAAAACAAAAAACTAAAAAAAAAATAAAAAAAATAGAAAATACGTAAATTTTTTAAAAATTTTTTGCTCATTTCCGATCATTTTCGTATGCCTGTCTATACTGGAAAAATAGTTTTTCTGAAAAAAAAAAATTTTTGCAGTTTGTTCAGTTCGCATCATTTTATCCGCCTTCCCTTCCTGTTTGGCAGGATAACGACCGAATTTGTATTTCATCACCTCGTAGAACAAAACATTATAGCCGAGAGAAATAGAGGAAGATGTGAGAAAAAAAGAGAGAGGGATGTGAGAGGCGAAAGCCGACAGTAAAAAGAAAACAGTAAAAAAAAGAAAATGTAAAAGAAAAAAGAGATAGAAAGAAAGAGAGTGCAAAGGAATAACGATAAAGAAAGAAGTGGACATGGAGAAGGAAGAGTATGATAAAGAGAGAAATAGAATTAAATAAAAAAGACAGATAAAGAATAACAGACAATGTGTATGAGAGAGAGAGAGAGAGAGAGAGAGAGAGAGAGAGAGAGAACAGAAGAAGTGCCAAAAGGATAAAGAAAGAAAAAAGGAAGTTAAAATTGATAGTGGAAATGTAAGTTAAAGAAAAACCAAAAGAATGAAAAATAGAAAGAGACAGATAAAGAAAAATAAAGAACTCAAGATTCATAGAAAGATAACAGAAAGAGAAAATAATTTTAAAAAACAGTGAAAGAAAAAGAATAAGAATGAGAAAAAAGAAAGAACGGGTGAAAAACAGAATGACTGAGAGAAGAGATAAAAAAACAAAAGAAAGTGTACACGAAAGATTAAAAAATGGCAGAAAGAGAGAGAGCAAAAAATAGTTCATTTCCGATCATTTTAGTATGCCTGTCAATACTGGAAAACTATTTCTCTTAAAAAATACACAAAACTAAATTTGAACTTTGGTCATTTTGTTCGTCTATATTTGCTGTTTGACAGGTAACGACCAAATTAGTAATTCATCACCCCACTGACCCAACGATCAAATCTCACTATGCTAACAACATAGCCGAGAGAAAGAGGGCGGAGACAGAAGAAAACAAAAAGAACAGATATTGTTGGAAAAAATTAAAGAAAAAATAGATAGCGCCAAAGAGGGTGGGTCAAGAAAAAAAAATAAATAAAAGAAGAGAAAGAAAGTGTATGATAAAAGTAGAAATAGAATTAAATAAGGGGGCAGATAAAGAATAACAGTAAATGTGTATGAGAGAAAGAGAGAGAATGAGAAGAGAAAAAGAGAGTACGAAAATGTAAAAAAGGAAGAAAAAAAGAAGGTTAAAATTAATAGTGAAAAGTGAGATAGGTAAATAAAAGAAAAACTGAAAAAAAGGAAGTAATAAAAAGAGAGAGATGAAAATATGAAGAAACAAAGGGTCACAGAAAAGTGAGAGAAAAAGAAAATAATAAGAAAAGAAAGAGTGAAAGGAATATAGAAAGAGGAGTTAAAGAAAGGGAAACAGGTAGTGAGAAAAAAGAAAGAACGGGTGAAAACAGAATGAGTAAGAGAAGAAATAGAAAAACGAACGAAAGAACGTGTGCAGAAGAAAACTGAAAGAAAAGAGAGAGAGAAAGATTCAGAAAGAAAAAGCGAGAAATAGAATGGTGAGTGAGAAATAAAGAATGGTAGGTATATAAAAAAGTCAAAAAGAGTGAGAGAATGAAGGAGAAAATTAAGAGATTAAAGGTGCAGAGAGAGAAAAAGAAGAAAATCGAGCGTGAGGGAAAATAATAAAGAAAGAAATAGTGAAAAAAATTGAAAGAGGAGTGAAAGGAAGAATAACTGAAGAAGAGAAAAAAATGAACACAAGAAAGTATGCACGAGAGATAAAGAAACAAAGAAAATAGAGAAAGAAAGAAAGTTAGAAAGAAAGAAAGAAATGAGTGAGTGAGAAATAAAGAGTGATAGGTATATGAAAAAAGTGAAAGAATGAAAAACAAAATTAAGAGATAAAAGATAGAGAGACAAAAAAAAAAGAAAATCGAGAGTGAGCGGAAAATAATAAGGAAAGAAGCAGTGAAAGAAAGATAAAGAAAGACAGAAAGTGGAGAGAAATAGAAAGAGAGAGAGAGAGAGAGAGAGAGAGAGAGAGAAATGAAGAATGAAAAAAGGAATAAAATAGAAATAAACAAAGATAAAAAGATTGAACGATAGAAAAACAGAGAAAGATAAAAAATAACGTGAAAAGCAGATTGAGTGAGAGAAAAAATAAATAGAAAAGTAGTGCAAGAGAGATTAAGGAAAAGAGTAAGAGGATAGAAAGAAACAGAGTGAAAAAATAGATCAAGCGAGTTAGAAAGAAATAGAACGGGTGAGGGACAAAAAGAGAGAAATACAGAGTGATAGTGATATAAAAAAAGTTAAAACGAGTGAGAAAATTAAGAGATAAAAGAGAGACAAAAAATAAAAAGGAAAGTGAGTTAGAAATAAGGAAAGAAACAGCGACAGAAAGATAAAAAAAAGACAGAAACAGAGAGAAATAAAGATTGAAGCAAAAAAATTAAGAAAAAGTGAGAGAAAGAGCAAGAGAGAGAGAGAAATAAACAAGGAAGAGTGCAAAAGAGATATAAAAAAAGGAAATAGAGAGGAAGAAAGAACGAAAGAGAGAAAGATGTAGAAAGAAAAAGAGTAATATTGAATGGGAGTGTAAAGGAAAGAAAGAAATAAAGAGTGATTGAGTTATAAAAAAAAAGAAAGTTGGCGGAAAAATAGAGAGAGAAAATGATGAGATAGAAAAGGGCGAGTAAGAAAGAAGAGAGAGAGAGAATAAAGAAAGACAGAAAATGGAAAGGATGAACTTAAGGGAAAGAGAAAATGGGTGTGAGAGAGATAGAGATATAAAAAATAGAACGTTTGAGAAAAAAAAATATGAGATATAAAAAACCGAGTAAAAAAGAAAATAGAAATAGAGAACTTGTTATCATCGTAGTCACTTCACAGCTTTCAAACTAGACGTACATTTTCATGAAACCATGCATATTTTTTCTTGAGATAAAATGTGCATTTACGACGGAAGACAGCTTGATGGTCTTATACAAAATTTAAAAATTAGGCAAGCTGCACAATTTGACGAGCAAATTGTATTGTCATGAATTTTAATTGAAAATAGCGAATGTAACTAAAATCATTTCGTTACACAGCTCATTAGAAGTGAATTAAAATAATGTTATACTCTTCAAATTAAGTTTTGAAAGGATTGTATAACTGGGCCATTACGCGGGCTCGTCATAATGATTAATAACCCAACTCCAACGGGCCCAGGCAAACTAAATTTTCATCGGTAAATTGAAAACGTTTTGCTTCCGTTGCTCGTTAATCCGCTGAGTCCGGACGGCGATTTATCGTCTGAAAATTATTGCCGGACCAAAATTCAATTCCCAGGAAGGCGCGGTGTTTTTGAACGTGTGGAGCTCCTCACCCGATAGCGTCTGACTTGAATGGAGTTTCCTTCTGACACGGTGTGAAGTCCCCGTTCGGGAACTTCATTTTCTATCTGGTTTCGAAACGGGAAATATCACTGTCTTCAATTTGTATCCACAATGTCGATTCTCGCGTGTAGCTTTCAGTGAAAACATGCCGAACTTCTATTCAGCCCGCTAGTGCCAGATGGAAAATTCAAACGTTTTCATATTCAACCTGTAATAAATTGATAAATAATGAAGAAATGACAAAGCAAAAATTGCCCGTAGTAAATAGAGCATTCAAAATTTTCAATAATGTGTTTATTCTTATAATTAATATTTGTTTACAAATCGTGAGATGCGGTCTGGTGTGATGTAGGTTTCAGAAAAACATTTTATTTATCGTGCCAACGTTTCGGACTTTATCGAGATCATCTTCAGGTCCCGAAGTGTTTATCTTATGTGTAATTGTGCCATTCTTCTTTTCGTGTAGAGATTGCTACAGGACACGCAAGAATGGCACAATCACTCACAAAACAAATACTGAGCACTGAAGAAGATCTGAATAAAGGTCGAAACGAAAAAATTACTTCTACGTGACAAAACTTCCTAAAGGTTGGAAAATTATCCAAAACTTGTTCCAGTTTATTTCAAACCAAAAATCAATCAAAGAAACGTCGTCTACGCACCTTATAATAAGGATTGAATTTTAAATGGAATTGCTGCTGCAAGAAAGTTCACCGGGAAAAAATAATTCACTGGGGGTTCTTCGAGATTCACCGTACAAAATGTAAAAAATTTAACACATTAATTTTTTTAATTCTTGTATTTATTATAATCCCAAATTACAACTTTTTTCGCTGAAAAAAATTATGTTGACAGGTACCTCCTCGAGATTTGACATGAAAAATTTTTAAAAAGTTAACTTCTTGATTTTTTATTTATTTTTTTATTTTTTGTAGTTTTAGTAACAAATTACAACCTCGTTCCCTGGGCAAAAAAAATTTGATTGGTAATTCTTCGAGATTCACCGTACAAAATGTAAAAAAATTTAACACTTCTTAATGTTTTTTTATTGTTGTATTTTTTATAATTTCATTAACAAATTACAACTTTCTTTAACCAGAATAAATATCTTGACTTGTAGATTTTCGTGATTCACAAGACAAAATTTAACACTTCTTAATATTTTTTGGTTTTTGTATTTATTATAATTCCAAATTACAACCTCCTTCCCTGGGAAAAAAAATCTTGACAGGTTCGAGATTCACCGTACAAAATGTAAAAAATTTAACACTTCTTATTTTTTTTTTAGTTTTTGTATTTTTGGAATTTCATTAACAAACCACCACTTTTGTTAGCTGGGAAAAAATTATCTTGACTGGTAGTTTTTCTAGATTCATCACAAAAAATGTAAAAAAATTCTTAATGTTTTTTTATTGTTGTATTTTTTATACTTTCATTGACAAATTGCAACTTTTCTTAGAAATAATAAATAATCTTGACTCGTAGATTTCCGAAATTCACAAGACAAGATTTAACACTTCCTAATTTTTTTATTTTTTTTAATAATTTCATTAGAAAATTACATCTTTTGTTTCACGGAGAAAAATAATTTCAAAGGTAGTTTTTTTGAAATTCACTATACAAAATGTAAAAAATTTAACACTTTTTATTATTATTTTTTTTTAGTTTTTGTATTTTTTACTTGTTCACTGGTAAAAAATATTTCAAAGGTAATTCTTTGAGATTCACTATACAAAATGAAAAAATAATTTAACACTTCTTAATGTTTTTTATTGTTGTATTTTTTATACTTTTATTGACAAATTACAACTTTTCTTAAAAAGAATAAATAATCTTGACTCGTAGATTTCCGAGATTAACAAGACAAGATTTAACACATCCTAATGTTTTCAGCTTTTTTAGTAATTTCATTAGAAAATTACATCTTTTGTTTTACGGAGAAAAATAATTTCAAAGGTAGTTTTTTTTAAATTCACTATACAAAATGTAAAACATTTAACACTTTTTTAATTTTTTTTTAAATTTTTGTATTTTTTACTTGTTCACTGGGAAAAAATATTTCAAAGGTAATTCTTTGAGATTCACTATACAAAATGAAAAAAAAATTTAACACTTCTAAATGATTTTTTTTAATGTCGTATTTATTATAATTTCGTTAACAAATTACAACTTTTGTTTACTGGAAAAAATAATTTTACAGGTAGTTACTTCTTCCAGATTCAGCGTACATTTTTTTTATAATTTCAGTAAGAAATTACAACTTTTGTTCTCTGGGAAAAAATTATCTTGATAAGTAGTTCCTCGAGATTCACCGTGCAAAATTTTAAAAAATTGGAATATTTTTAATATTTTGTAAGTTTTTTTTTTTGTATTTTTTTTTAAATATAATTTCAGAAGGAAAAGTAAAAGTGTGAAGATCGCCGTTAGCCTGTAAACGCATTTCACCGTCGTAATCATTAAGCATACTAATTCCAGGTAAATGTTTCCCCGGAATTCCAATTGTCTTAGGACAATAAGCGTCTTAATTGTATTAGTACACTAACAGCTTTGGGTTCTGATGCCCCCTTGGTAAATTAATAGATTTGAGCCGTTTACAACGCGTTTGGCATGCTGTCTTCTATCGCTTCCAGTAAGTAAAACAACCCTACTTGACTGTCTTTTTTTCCTCTTGTTTTCGAATAAACGGAATTGTTAAAACTGCCGATCTGACTTAATATAAGGTCATTGAGACAGATCATTTTTATTTTATTAATTTATTGTGATTTTTTTTTTTTGATCGGTAGAGGTTGTTTGATCGTTTCCGAACATCCTGGTCGGTTTTATTTGGTTAGAGGATTTTCTAGTTTATCGCCATCTTTTGTCTTGAGTCTGTGGCTGACGAAAATATAAAACTTAGACCAAAATAAACAGAAATGACAAATTACAAATTTATTTGATATGATTTCACGTGAAGTGATGTGCAATTTTCTGTCTTATTTTGTATATTGTGGTGGCTTTTACTGCTGATTTTTCTGAAAGATTTTCCTTTTTTTCTAAGGAATAGAATTTTTCTAATTTGTCGACGTTTCCGTTCAGAAATGGCTTTCCTTGGTACAATAGAATTTTTTTCGAGTATTTATTTATCTGGTTTGTCCAAGTTAACGAACTATGCACTCGTTTTCGCGGTCCACCTGACCAATTGATATCTTTATATTAATTAAGGTTTTTAGTTGAAAAAAAAAATCACTGTCAAGTGCGGGATTCGAACCCACGACCTTCGGCTTGATACGCCACAGCACTACAACTCGACTAACTTCAACCCTACCTTTTGAATTTTCCAAGGTCACGATAGCTCAAGTAGTAGAGCAGCGGTCGTGGGTTCGAATCCCGCTCTTGACATTGACTTTTTTATTTCCACAAAAAACCTAAGTTAATTAAAGAACTATATTGATATGTATACAACTCTTTTCATGAGTACGGTGTTGGGGATCCATTCAAAATTGGCTATCAATAGAATTTGTCTTGTTATATCCAGTCATTTCCAAAGGTATTTATTATGCTCATTCTGTTTTGTACTTCAAGTGTTATTTTACTGAATGATAAAACGGATTTTCATTCCTTTTCTGTTGATAAGGATTCTTCTTTTTACGATGGGGTGGTTTTTTGAGCATTTCTTTTGTTTGAATTCCCCAAAATTGAGCTACGTTTTGTTCTGAACCTTTTTTTTTTTATCAATGCCTACCTATATCATTTTTATAAACTTTTCGTCACAATTTATGAAATTGATATCAAAAATTTAAATAAGCAAATTATTTTCTAATAAAACATTGACTGTACAAAATTTAAAAGATTTAACACTTCTTAATTTTTTCATTAACAAATTACAACTTTCGTTGACTGGGAAATAATAACTGCACAGGTTTGACATTCACCATCCAAAATTTAAACAATTTAACACTTATTAATTTTTTTAGTTTTTGTATTTTTTTTATTATTTTAGTAAGAAATTACAACTTTCGTTCATTAGGAAAAAATAATCTTGGCAGGAAGTTTTTCTAGATTCACCATACAAAATGTTTAAAAAATTAATTAAAAACACTTCTACTAACTAACTCCTCTTATTTTTTTATTTTTTTTAATTTGTATTTTTTATAATTTTATTCATCATCACAAATGACAACTTTTGTTCCCTGGTTTAGTGTTTCGAGGTCACGATAGCTCAAGTGGTAGAGCAGCGGAGTAGCAAGCCGAAGGTCGTGGGTTCGAATCACGCTCGTGACATTGGCTTTTTTTATCTCAACTGATGGAATTTTGGATTTGGCCAATATGTCTTGTTCCGAGACTTTTTGACAGGTTAGCTTCTTTGTTCCTTTTTGGGCGATTTTTTTATAATTTCAATAAGAAAAGTTGTAAAAAGGTGCTGGAGCCCCATCCTGTATTTTTTCGTAGTAATCATTAACCACAGCAATTAGATGTAAATTTTTCGAAAGATCCTTGATGAATCAAAAAACATCTTTTACCTAACAAAAATTTCTAAAGATTGGCCAGATTTTTTTCAAATGGTATCTTTAACAGGATCTGTACGTTATTTTTTCCACAATTAGGGTAAAACAACTACCAAAAAAAAACCGTGGTTTTATGCGAAAAAAATTTAATCAAATTTTGTCCCTGTTGAATATATTATAACTGAATGTTCCTGGGCTAAAATATTTAATATTAGCTTAAGACAATTTGAATATTATATTATCAAAATATCCACTTTAAAAGAAATCACATTTTAATTCACGATTTGAAAATTAACTATCGTAATTTTGAAAAAAGGCCAAAACTACCAAATTTTTAAAAATTAAAAACACGTGCTTTTTGGAATTGCCAAGGTGTCCTGCCTGTAGCGAGTACAGGTTTAATATAATAATAATAAAATAATGTAAACAGACAGCGTAATTAATCTCTAGTCAATCGTCTTGAAATCGTAAGGTTTCCAAATTTGCAAGTCACTCTTAAATTAAAATGTAATACTATTCAGAAGAAGGTACGTTGGGTCTATATAGGGAGCGTGTAAAAAGTTCCACAGAAGAAGAGAATCCTATTTGACCATGGCGTCGAGTTCAACTGTTACGATTTTTTTTTAGAGGGTGTTTTATTATTTGATTTTCCCCAAAAAATTGGGCTATATGTCTCGTTCAATGAATTTTTTACTGACATCTATCTGTATCATTTTTTTATAAAATTTTTGTCACAATTTACAAACTCGATATCGAAAATTTAAATATTTAAATTATCGTCCAATCCGAAATAACCGATAACTGGAAAAATTCTGTTCAAAGTTTCGGGCTATATTTAATATTAACTTAGGCCAGTTTGAATATTATATTTCTCAAATATCCATTTTAAAAGATGTCAAATTATTGAATTAAAAATTAACTATCGTAATTTTCAAAAGACCAGGACTGTCGAACGGGCTAATAATCAAAGTTTTAGGTTTCAAATTGGCTCACTTTTGTTTTAAATTTTAAACAAAATTTTAATATCTCGAGGGAGCTTGGTACACCCTGTATAATTTACAAAATTATTATTTACTGGGAATAAACAATAAAGTTCTTATCATCGGGTGTGTTTTTTTAAACTGTTTTTTTGATGAAAAGTTATTGAAAAAAAAGTGAGTATTACTGAGCACTTTGTCATTTTTGTTTGTTACATTTTTTCATACTTTTGTTAAAGTAATATGTTAAAAGTGAAAAAAAAGAAATTTACTAGGTTTTTACTGTTTAAAAAAATTGTTTAGTTTAAAATATTAAGTTTCTAATATATTCTCTAAGAAAAAAAGTTTTTAAGCTTTTTTTTGTATTTAAAAAAAAAGTTAATTTTTTTTTTCTAAGACGTATCTGTTTGGGAAGGAGGAAAAGGTGGGCGTAAGATATAAGACGGCCGTTTCGAGAGTTGCCGTGTGGTGGTGGCGGCGGGGGCGGGGGGTTCTTCTGGGGGCGGCGGATCGATTGAGCAGGCTTCCTTCACCCCCACTTTCATGGCAAGTAACGATTCACCGTCTCGGAGGCGGCCATCTTGGAGGAAGATGACAGGTGACGTCACGTATCCTTGGTTACCAGGAAGCGTCACCAAGCAACCCTCGTCTCTTCGCCCTCGGAGGAAAAGGACGGCGACGGCATCGATATTGCGAGAACGTCTTCCAACGGCAGAAGACCGGAGTTAAATCTAACAAAAGAAAGGCCAATTTGCTAAAACGTCTTCCCTTTCATCCTTCTTCCTGAAGAGATAACGTCATGATTGAACCTGATGGCACCTCAACCATCTTCACTGTGAGATTCAAGAACTTAAAAAAAATTAAAAAACCAGAAGTTAAATTGAAAATTCAAAACCTTCCAATCCTAAATGAACAATAAAAGATCATGGTGTCCCCTGGCCTCTTTTATACAAGGTACGGAAGAAGTCCTGAATCTAAAACGCGTTATATTAAACGAAAACCAGCGAGACACAACGGACCAAGTGATCAAGCATCTATCAATTCAGCCAAAAAGTTACCACTTATGATTTTATTTCTAATATTAGATAATAGTATTTTCTTTAAGTAAAACGAATTAGAAAGTGGGTTACGAGATGGGCGATAGTCGATAGTTACTAATGATATATCGATAGGCAATGACAATCGATAGTGTCATTTTCTTAATTTCGCGGAATTAGGAACGACACGCAGTCATAGTCGTGCACAAAAAATATTTTCGGTATGGGCTCTTTTATTCTTTTTTTTTCTATATACACAAGATACAAGGGTCTTCTTCTACAATTCTTCGAACATTGTGTATAGTCTGGAGTGTTTAGTTAATCGAAGATTATTTTGAGATCGTGAGATGCGGTCTAGTGTGACGAAGATTAATAAAAACGCTTTTTTTATAGTCCCGACGTTTCGAACTTCGTTGAAATCCTCTTCAGTTTCTGGGAATTATAAACGTCGTTTTAAATTATTCAAATAAGTTCAAGGCTCTAGGATCAATACTTGAACTTTTTCTAAGATGTGACACCGAAGATCGGCAAAATTACACATAAAAACAAAATAATACTTTGATTGAATATATACAAATTTTATTTTCGATTGTACAAATTCAATTTTCCACGTCCAAAATGTCTTTGTTAAATGTAAACAATGTTTGTAAATCCCAGGACCTGAAGATGATCACAATAAAGGCCGAAACGTCGGGACGATAAAGAAAATGTTTTTAGAAAACCTACATCACACCAGACCGCATCTCGCGATTTCTAAACAATTTTTTTTCTGGGATTTACAAATAAGTGTATTTTTTTTATTTCTTGGTTAGTTCTATCCAATTGATTTTTTAAAATTCAAATAAATTGGTTTTCCACCTTTACATAGCCTGGGGCAAGTACTTGCTGGTTCCTAGCGAAAGACTTCATGTAGATTAGAATAAGACACTATCAGACAATTTACGACGAATTATGAAAACCATTTCAAGCAAAGTTCCAAAAACAGAAGAGGGTACAGTTCCCTACTTTCCCAAACACTGTTTTGTTAATTTTCTTTTAGCAACTATGCACATGAGTACGTTTTTTCTTGAGGTTTACTTTCGGTCTTTTGAAATATTTCTCGTTTTTGGAGGAATTTTTTCAGGCATTTGGCGGCTCCTTTTCTTTTTGGTTTGTTTCCTTTAGAGAATATTTTGCCTTTTTAAATTTTTGGTTGTTATTCCAAAGATTTCTTGGCTTTAAGAAATTTTTCAGGCATTTGTTGGCTCTTTTACGTTCTGGTTTGTTTCCTTTAAAAGATATTTTGTCTTCATAAGGTTTTTTTAATCTAAAGTTTCTCTTGCTTTAATAAATTGTTCAAGCATTTGAAGACTCTTTTTCGTTAAGGTTTACTTCCTTTAGAAAATATTTTGTCTTCGTAAGATTTTAGTTTTTATTCTAAAGATTCTAATATTTTAATCTATTTTTCAAGCATTTGACGGTTATTTTTCTTTCTGGTTTATTACCCTTAAAAAATATTTTGTCTTTTTAAAATTTTGGTTTTTATTCTAAAGTTTCTCTTACTTTAATCAATTTTT
>CM077114.1:12211593-12226813 GCA_039619505.1 Cimex hemipterus | reverse complement strand
GAGGTGGTCAGCGACGGTCGTTTTACTGACTTTGAGTTGCTCTGCAAGTTCTCGAACAGTTGTTTTGGGGTTTTCTTCCACCACTGATCGCAGAACATCATCATTAAGAGAGGAAGGCCTTCCACGACCTTCTTCATCTTCAAGGCTGAAGTCTCCCTCCCGAAATTTTTTAAACCACCTTTGCACAGTGCGCTCATTAACACAACCCTCGCCCCAGACTTGGTTAATGTTTCTAGCCGTTTGGGCTCCGCTTCGGCCGAGTTTAAACTCGTAAAAGAAAATCGTACGAAATTCTCGCTTTGACATTATAAGGATGACTGAATTATTTCCAAGTAGCGGAATGCTACAGATGTAAACAAACAATATCATTTGGAAGAGGATTAATAAGTGTTGACATTCATACAAATGAGTAATCCTGTAAACGTAAACAGAATATTTTATATAGATTTTTTTTAATGAAAACTTAAAATCCTGCATTATTTTCCGGACAACCCAATAGTTTGATTCTTTGTTTATTAACGTGCAGGACTTGGTGGGAGTTCGAGATGTAAATAAATCATGTCAATCAACAGGTATATCAGAAATTCCTATGCTCTCAGAGTTGTTTGCAAGGCTAATATTACAAGTTATCAGAGGTAACGCAAACAGAACCGAATGCAAACAAACCCCCTACTCATAACACCAAACGTGAGCGACTTTCTATCCAGCCTATTTAATATCAACTATTCGAAAAATTTTACCTTATTGGGCAAACCAATTGAATAAAATATCAAGACAAAGTAATCTTTTTAATAACAATCGTAACTTTTTTCACCCATTCGTGATCTATTTTTTTCGATATTGCGATTTGATTATGATAGATAATTCTGCCTGATTGATATTGAAGGTTGATTTTAATAGCTTTATAGGGATTGGCCTTGGAATTATACAGAGTACCTCAGGCCCAGTTCAACTTTAAAGTTTCAAATACGACCCGATATATCCTGACAGACCATTTTAAAAGATGTTTTACTGATTTTTTCCCTTTAACCACCCTTCAACTGTGCTCAGAGCGACAAAGTCAGGAGAGGTGGATTGATAGCATTTTGCCGCAGTCTTTCGATTGAGGGTGTTGGATTTTGATTAGCGCAGTACGTTTTTTTAAATGGTTCAACAGAAAATAGTCAAATATAGTAAAAACAGGTGACGGAGGAGGCCACCAGATCGGACCATGAGGTCATATCCACCTATGGACTCACCTGTCTGACTAGGAGAAAATTGTATGCGGGGCATTGTCAAACTGGAGGCTCCTTTGTTGTTTCAAAGCAACATCGTCTAATCCATTTTCGTAGAAAGGAAGACGAATTGATTTATTTTGCCAGAGATACACACCAAACGTTGTTACTGAGAACCACCTGATGATGACAAGAGTACGAAATTCTCGGTTTTTCCTCTGGCCACGTTCGACTATTCCAAAAGTTTAGAATTTATGGATTTATCAATTCTACAGCCTCCCAAATCGACATTTCTGCAAGGAATGTTAGTCACCTGTCATATTCACAGTCCCTAAGTCCCTGGACAAGCTCAAAGGGGTGCGGCATAAAATTTAAATCCGGTATACATCTCTAAAACAGTAAAGTTCACTATTTTTCGTGGTCCGCTTGGCCAATTGATATCTTCCAATTAATTAAGGTTTTTAGTGGGGATTAAAAAAAAGTAAGTGTCACGAGTGGGATTCGAACCCAGGACCCTCGGTTCAATGCGCGGCTGCTATACCACTTGAGCTATCGTGACTTGGTGAAAAATGTTGGAGTTGAGATAGGAAGTGTCCGAGTGGATCGAAGTCATGATAGTTCAAGTGACAGAGTAGCGACGTATCAAGCCGAAGGTCGTGGGTTCGAATCACGCTCGTCACACTTACTTTTTTTATCTCAACTAAAACCTTATTTAATATCTTTCAATTAATTAAGGTTTTAGTTGAAATAAAAAATTAATTGTCACGAGCGGGATTCGAACCCAGGACTCTCGGTTAGATGCGCCGCTGCTCTGCGACTTGAGCTATCGTGACTTGTGAAAAATGGTGGGGTTCAGATGGGAAGTGGATCGAAGTCACGCTAGCTCAAGTGGAGATGGGTTCAAATCCCGCCCGTGACACTTACTTTTTTTATCTCAACTAAAATCTTAATTAATAGATTAAGACTCATTTTTATTTTTTTATACAACTTACTCCGGCATATAAGTTGATTTATTTATCTAGATGCCGGAGGACATGATTTGAGATTTCCTGGATCCTTCGAGTCCGACACGGATGCGGGGGAGGGCCGAGGGCGCCGTAAGACCGTTAAATCCGTATTATAGACTATTAGCCAGAGTTATTACTGCTATATTACACCGCAGGGTCGGGAGTTAAGATTTCCGTAGGCTGGGAGGTCGGGGAAAATTTATTCATCCCCAAGATTTTACTTCCCTGAGTGGTGGAGGTTGTAATTAACGACTTTCCTCGGTCGAGATTCCCAGATTTTAATGGGCCGGCCGTTTCAGTGGGGGGAAAAGGGATTCTGGAGACCTCTTAGTTTTGACAAATAACCACCCTCCCCCCGGCCGCAATTCTCCGCTTCTCTCCCTATAACCGGGTTTGTATCTAACTCGGAATCTGTGGAATCCTTGCGCCGCCCCGCCCCCAGAGCCAAGAGGATTTAGACCGAAAATTTCAGACCCGGGGTTAGGACTTTTGATTCATGGTACCGCACTAACTATTTTAGACAAAGTTGATATTCAACCACCCTCTCCTATATCTTTCCCTCGCCACCCCTTTGTTATAATTATTCACTTCGTGCTTCCAATAACTTGAAAATTTATTGTTTCTCATATTATGCGCACGATCCAGGATAAACGCGAAAAAATTTGGTTATAGTACATCCTAAATAGAGTAAAACGCAATCAACCAAACTGTTCTATCTCAATCCGGCCAAAAGTTAGGAATTTGCTAGTTTTCGTGGTTCGGTTGCCCAATTATTATCTTTCAATTAATTAAGGTTTTTAATTGAGATGAAAAAGTTAGTCACGAGCGGGATTCGAACCCAACACGTCATTGAAAAATGACAAAAAGGTGGGTTTAAGATGGGAAGTTAGTGCCCGAGGGGATCGAAGTCACTATAGCCCAAGTGGTAGAGCAGCGGCGTCGAAGATCCTGGGTTCGAATCCCGTCGTGACACAGGCTTTTTCATCCCAAAGAAAAAAACCTTAATTAATTGACTAATAAATTACAGTCATTCCTATTTAATATTTAAATAAATTTTAATATATTTAATATTTTGGACAGATTGAAAGTTAAAAATTTGGGCGTGATTTTCTAGAAAAATTCCGACCTTAAGCCATAAATTTGCATTTTTTCATTCTAGATCATCAGTTTCAATTTTTAGCCACATTTTTGAACCTGCATGCAAAAAAATCTTTTTTTAATCTTTCAGCCGAAGTATGTATTAATTCAACCCAATATGATAAAATTTTGAAAAACGAAAAACATTTAATTAATTTCCAAAAATGAACGTTTTTGAATAAAAATTTGCAAAGGTGCCAAACATCATAAAACCTAAAAGAAAGTATTTCCAAAACATTGTCAATTTTCCGTTTGTTTCATGCCAAGAAGAGGCTCTTTATTTAAAAAAACAAATTATTTAGCTTATGTTATATTTAGTTTTTTTTTTATTGTATAAGATTCGCCAACAAAAAATCCATAGCAGAGCGTATATATTATAATTATACTATTAGTTAGGTTCAAGAAATAACGTATTGTTAAAAAATAAATAAAAAGTAATAAAACAAATATTAAAAAAATTAAATAAATACAAAACTACATATATTAATGAATCTGATTCTCTGGAAAAAGAGACATACAAATCAAGAAATAGTAAATTTGTCCCAGTTATCAAAGGCCAACCCAAATAGAAATAATTAATAATATGAAAGAACCAAATCTAGTAAGGCTGTGTCAACAAGTGTTGGTAAACGAGGAATTTGTGAATGTAATTGTTAATTTATTTCCACAGGAAGTATTGTTATAATAACAATTTTATGGCATGAGGTCACTAATCAAATCCCATTCTTATGTAAATTCGTTATGAAAAATTTGGATTAACGTTTGTTCATTTTTGGTTTGTATTTTCTATTTCGTTTTATCCAACTAAGAAGAATATGTCGATTTATTTAATAATAAAGTTGGATTAATGTTCGGCAGACTATTTTGAAATTTGGCGGCTGGAACGGCCGACGGAGGGCGCTGGATTGGTGGGAAGTGGGAACTCCGTCTGATTAGTTACGGCGGAAGGTTTCAATCACTGTTACCCATTTTGTTTACGTTCTTTTACCGGTCCGACAGATCAGTGGTTTATTCATAAAATCACGAGAAAATGGTATGAGAAATGCTTTCACAGCAATCTTTAAACAATTGCGTATTAAAGGCGAAATTGGACAACGTTAAAAATCTCAGCCTTTTGCTGAAATGCGTCCAGTTCAAGGAGTTCGCAGTCTGCTACGCAACGCAAAGAGGGCTCAAATTTCTCGTCGAGGATTCGAAGTGCGTCCAGGCGGCGGCGTTCGTGGGTAAAAACATATTCCAGGAGTACGTAATCGGTGAGGACTTGCTTTTCTTCAAGATCGAACTTAACGTGTTGATCGAATGCCTGGCCATCCTGGACGGAGAGGCCGCGTTGAACCTCTACTACGAAGGGCACGGTTTTCCTCTTCGTCTCGTCCTGGTCGAAGACGACATCCTGACAGACTGCTCCATCAAGACGATGGAGACCGTCGAGAACGTCCATTTCAGCATGCCAGTCGAGGACGTTGTGAACAAGATGATCGTCGACGGCCCCAGGTTCAAGGAAGTGCTCTCAGATCTCGACCCAGATTCGGAATACGTCGAGATGCTCGTGTCCCCCGATCCGCCTTATTTCGTCGTCACGACTCTCAGCATATCGGGCAAGTGCCAGGTGGTCCTTCCGAAGGATGCGGACATGATCGAAGAGTTCAGCCCGGCCGTGACTTCTATCACGCGCTACAAGTACTCGCAGATCAAACCGACGATGAAGACGCTTCAAATCGCTTCGAAAGTCTCAGTCCAGCTCAACGGTCAAGGCCTCCTCTGCTTGCAGTTCATGGTCAAGAACGAACAGAACCAACTCGCTTACATCGAATTCTTCTGCACTCCAGTCCTGCCAGAAGAAGACTAAACTATTTATTATTATTTAAATGATGGAATATTGGAAGTCAATCGATCAATCGGTGAACTCATTCTGAACCGGCACTGGGGTCGGATCCATCGGTTGACTCAGAACATGTCACTCAAAGCTGGTCCTACATTAAGTAATATTCCCCATGACATACCATGGAGTATTGTGATACAACATTTTTTTTCTATTACATTTTATAACATACTTGTGATATTTTCTATTATAATTAATAATAAACAACTTTACTCTGAAATATTTGACAATTAAAAAAAAATTTTTTTTTTTGAAATGTTAGTAATTGCAGGCCTATTCCTGCACATACTGTTCAAACCAATTCTGTTCAAACTATGAATAAAAATATTCATGACACTTATCGCTTCTCATGTTTGATCCGTTGCTTAAGATTAAGGTAATTGAGCGGTTTTTAGATTTAAAAAAAAACTGATGTAAATACAACCAGTTCAAAACCCCTCAACACCCAAATATTTGTGCAATAGGGTCCATAATTTTCCATGAAAATTACTTTCATTGATTGGCATTTTGTAATCCATACAATCTTATGTCTTGACTTATTTGTCAATTAAATTATTAGGTATGCTGTACATAAGACTATATTATTTTTTTTTTAAATCTAAGTTTTCTATTTTGTCTCATATTTTTTTTCGGTTAGGCTACAAATTGATATTTTTCTGTCGATAAGCCAAAGAATCCCGTTTAACCCACATTCAAAATTATAAAATATAAAAAAAAAATTTATACACAATTTTGGCTGTGTGTGTGTGTGTGACAACACGCCATAAAAATTTTATTATAACAATACTTCCTGTGGAAATCAATTAACAATTACACTCTCAGACATGCGTGTCAACGCGTTAGATGCATGGACTGCAACGTTAACGAATGATAATTTTTATGAAAAATTCATAAGCCTGTTACATATATTTGTGAGTTTAGGGGCTGTAATCATGATAGGAGTGGATGTAACTTATTTAAAAAGTTTAGATCTTTCCTGGGCAGAGTTTAAAATTAATTAACAATCAAGCTAGTTTTTTTATATAATAATACATTACTTACGTTATTAAGTTAATAAATATTATTCTAAAATTAATTAACAACCAAGACAGTTTTTTAATATAATAATTTGTTAATTATACCATTAATAATTTTAAGATAATAAGTTTAATTAATTAATAATATTATTTTTTAGGAAAACTCATAAGCCTATTAAATATATTTGGGTGTTTAGGGGTTGCAATCACGATAGACTGGGGTGGATTTAAGTTAATTAAAAAATTACAATTAATTTGGATTTTGAATTGAGATAAAAAGTATATGGCACGAGGGGGATTCGAACCCACGACCTTTGGCTTGATACGCGGGTATTCTGTAAGAGCCATATGTATCATTACTTATATCATACTTAAAAAAACTTACTTTAACCCTAGAAAGAACTTCCAATTAATTAAGGTTTTTATATGAGATAAAAAAAAGTCTGCGTCACGAGCGGGATTCGAACCCACGACCTTCGGCTTGATACGCCGCTGCTCGACCAATTGAGCTATAGTGGTACCTCGATCCACTGGAATTTGAAAAATGGCAAAAAGGCGACAAAATTCAAAAGGTGCGGCTGAAATGGGAAGTTGATGTCCCACTGGATCAAGCGGTAGAACAGCGGAGTATGTAGCCGAAGATCGTGGGTTCGAATCCCGCTCGTGCCATCGACTTTTTTGTCTCAATTAAAAACCCTGATTAATTGCGATATATTAATTGGTAACAAAATTTTTGGATTTAATTGAAAAAGTTAACTTATTTTCTGGGCACAAGTTAAACAGCAAATAAATATAAATAATTAATTAATTAAGATAATTTTTATGCTAAACATGTATGGATTGATATAATTTATCACTAACATTAATTATTCAGATATCGTGAGATGCGGTCTGGTGTGATGCAGGTTTCAGGAAAACATTTTCTTTATCGGGCCAACGTTTCGAGCTTTATTGAGATCATCTTCAGCGCGTTGGATTTACAAACATTGTTTACATTTAGCAAACCCCAGGCCTTGTTTTTCTGAAACCTTCATCACACCAGACAGCATCTCACAACTTTTAGAAAAAGTCCTCAGAATATAAATTATAAAGCGTGAAATTTTCAAAAATGCGACGATAAAAAATTACCGGAGTCTTGAAAATCGGAAGAGATTTTTCAAGAAATTTCTTCACGAGGAGTCGGTCAAAGTGGAAATTTATTGAAAGCTTTTTTTAATTTAATTAATTCGCGTTTTTGAAAGAAAGCCTAAGTATAGCGGGCTCGAATGCAGGGCCGCTGGATTCGAACCCGGGACCTTCACATTACAGCGATGAGCGCCGTGTCAACGCCTAAACCGTTGCGGCCACGGACGCACCAAAGCTTAATTATGTAAGCTCATTAAAACTTCATATCGATTGCTTTAGGTCTCCTGCCTCATTAAAATTTCAAATTTTCAAAAAGGTGCAAATATTTATATGTTCACGAATTTTTGAATGTACTTATGAATGACTACACTTAGGAAAATATTTTAAAAGTCCTCTTGTTCTGAGTAAAATTTATTAATTTTTTTAATAGGGAAATTTTAACCGGCTCGCTGATCAACATCCACCATGATTTTTAATTCTTTAATGGTTAAAGATTAAAGATTATTTTTTAAAAAAAATTTGTAGTTGATTCCATGGACAATAATTGATATGTTTTGCCTATTGTTAATTTTCATTTTTAAAAAGTTCAGGTCTAGATTCAAATACGACTGTTGTCGAATACAAAGCTCAAAACGATTACACTTACAAGGATTTGGTAGCAGTATGTGGCGAAAGAAGGTGGTATGTCATCTACGTCCTTTCAAAATTGGGCTGTAATTTTCGCCAGGATGATAAACGTATGAGTTTTACATCTCCGGATCTGTTTATCACCGGATGAAACAATTCGTGAGTATGTGTTAAGTAAAAACCTTTGAAACGCTAACATTTTTCAGAGTTATGTATTTTTCACATGTCACGACAACTAGGGTAATTCAAGATTGAAGAATGTTAGAGTAGTGAGGAGAGCAGACGCAGTAATTGTGGCCGACGATGTAGGCAAATTGTGAGCTGAGAGCTGTCAGTTCGTCTTTGACGAAGCCGAGGGAAGTCGGGATTTCGCTTGTCGCCTTGTCGTCGAGAACGCTGCGCAGAAAGTTTCCGACACGCAGCTTGACTATAGACTTGATTTTGCTGTCCGACATGATAAGCGACAACAGCTGGCTTGCCAAGCTCTTCAATTCGTGTTGGGTGAGCGAAGGCCGGTCGACTTTTTTCAACGCTCTGTTCGCGTCCTCCTTGATCTGTTCGACTATATCCGGAATTATGGACTTGAGCAGCGCGTCGTCGTTCACCTCCGACAGGAGTGTTTTAATTTTCGACTTCAAGTTTTTCCTCATTTCCTTGTCCCGATTGAGCTTGATCGGCATGAAAGTATAAGCGATGAACATTATCGAGGACAACATGATGACTCTGTAGTATTCATTTTTCAAATAGGTCAGTTTTGGGAAGTCGAGGACGAGGGTTTCAGGGTACGACTCGTTCGGCCAGGTCAAAAGGTCCATGTACGCGTCGAACAGGACTTCCTTCATGTCCTTCTTCGGGTTTTTGTGTTTTTGCAGCCACGATCGTGTTATCGGGAGGCCTTTGCCGAATCTGCATATGTACTCGGCGAGTTTGGTCCGCTCGTAGTCCATGTCATTGGCCACGACGTCCGGTTTGATCGCGGACAGGGTGTAGTTGATCAAATCGATTTTCATCAAATCCAGCGTCTCGACGATACCTCTGAAGATCTTGACCGGCACCTTTTCTTGAGCGAGCTTGAGTATGTCGCTGTCGCGGATGGGAGCGCAGATCCTTTTCATCACGGAGATCACGCTGTTGGCGTACTGCTCCAAGACAAACGTGCCTTCCTCCACTTTGGCTTTGATGTCCTCCTGGTCGAGGAGTCGGTTCACATCCGCCTTCATCTTCTTCACGTTCGGGGTCATGACGGAAATGAGTTTCTCTCTGATTTCGTCCAACAGGACGTAAGCCATGTCTAATTTCGGCGGGTCCTGTTCCAGCTCCTCCTGAAAAGCGTCCCAGAACGCCTGGTGCATCTGGAACTGTATGGAGTCGCGTAGGGGGGATTCTGAGTGGTAATCGGACGACGTCGTAGCCAGGACCCTGTCACACAGAGCCATTTCGTGAGCCAGGCTAAGATTGCGGATGAGGTCTTCCCCGTCTGAGTAATCTCGGTCGTCGACTCCATTTTTTCTACCTTCACTCTCTGGGTTACGGAACATTCTATGGTAATCCAAACAAATAAGGACTAAAATTTTTAAACAAATCTACACAAGCTACTGACGACGGAACATATGGTGTTTAAAATATCACGATTACGATTTAAACAAAATCTATCACATCTTACCACAGTCTAAAACCTCCTCCTGATTAATGTTTGGAGCGGCTTTTAAGCAATCCGTTCAGTATTTATGACAAAATCAATCGGTGCGATAGTCCTTAAAGCAGGACCTCCTGAATAAGTCTTCCCCATTCGTTTCAGTCTTCGTCCTTGAAGCGCCACGACCTAACAACTGTCCGTCCTAGATCCTCCACATCGTCCAACCACGTAAGCCAGGGCGTCCTCGTATTTCTGACCTTCCTGACTTCCGATGGAGAAGTTTTCTTGAAAGCATCCTCTCCACGTGACCCAACCATCTCAACCTTCCCTTCTTTATTCGGGCAACTATATCCAGCTCGCCGAATAATTTCTTTAATTCATACTTACTGTACTTTCCATTCGCCATTTCACGGGCCAAATATTTTTTAAACATTTTTCTTTCCCACACTCCGAAATTTGTTCAATTTCTTTACCATGTTTGAGGTAGCAATGATGGACTTTTAATCGATTTGTAAATTTTTAATCTTAGGCTTGCGAGATAGGTGCTTGAACCATAGAGCCTTTTCTACGTCAAAGGCTGCCGTTACATTCTTTGTTATTGGACCCGGTATTTTTAAAATTACTGACTACTAAGATACTATCTTTTCCAGAATGAACTGGTCCTTCTCCACAAACTCCGGTTAAGGTTTGGGCAAACTCGGTCGTCCTAAAAAGGACTCAGAGGATCTTTAAACCTAGGAGTTTTGATTCTCAAGATGGCAGCTGACGCACGTCCGGTGTGTTACTGCCGCAGCATTGGTGCAGAGACAGCTCAGCTATTAATAAAAATAACACTAAACTTTGTTGTTTTTATAATGTTGTTTTTTTAAGTGTTTTAGAATGGAAAACTAAAAAAAAAAGGATTTTTTTCAAAATTTGATCAATTTACTAAAGAGATTTCAATCTACTATTTCCAAACCTAGAAACCAGAATATTTCAAAAAAACCGTACTCCATTTAACATCCTTTTTAGTGGTGTAATTCCTTTTTACTTAATTACTTTTTCAAAGATGAAGAAATTGGTGAAGGAAAGGAAAAAACAGCGATTGACGGATTGGTAGGGGGGAAAGATAAAAAAAATTAAAAATTCTAGGATATTGAATGAATTTATTAACTTCTTTTTATTTGGATCTTTACTTATTTACCACTTTGATTAAAGGATTAAATATTATTATTTCCTGAAATAAAAAAGTTTTCATTTCATTTCTTTCAGCTTAAAAAAAAATAATCTTTCCGCATTACAAAAAAAAACCGTGGTTCACGATTTGCCAAGGTGGATTTTTTAAGTTAAAAAACTAAAGGAAATTTTGAATGATTTTTTTTTTTTTAATTTTGATTCGAAACGCGTTCCACCCTCCACAGTGAATTTTCGACGCGCTGCCGTTGCGTTAAAACCGCAAAACCTGTACATAAGATGTGTATCAGCGTATTTTTCATTAGAAAAAGTGGCCATAATGTTAACAACACATAAGTAACTAAAAACGTTTATTCCACAGAATAATTTACAGGGGGCGTCGGTGACGGTAACGGTTTAGGCTTCGGCACGGCGCTCATCACTGTAAGGTCCCGGGTTCGAATACCCGACATACAAATGGGCTTTTTTTTCAAAAACACCGGCAACCTGAGGGTTTATATGACCTCTGCTTTTGTAAACCCTCGTAAATAAATATTTAAAAAATTAATAATAATAATTCTTTAATACAGGTTACAGTCGTGTTTAGTCAAAAAAAAGTAAACACTTGCACTATATTTCGGTTTTGAACCCAAATTTAAAAAAAAAGTTTAATAAATTCCTTCAACATTTCGTTAAGTTTTTTTTTTTAATTTTACACAAACGGAGGGGAAAAGTCTAAACTTTTTTTTTCAAAATTGAAAAAGTTACTATGGTGATTCTAAACTAATATTTCCGAACCTAAAGACAAGCAAATTTAAAAAAAAGTACTCCATTTATTATGCTTTTTTAGTGGTGTAATTGCTTTTTCCAAGATGAAGAAATTGGTGAAGGAAAGGAAAAAAAACAGTGGTTGACGGATTGTTAAGGGGGAAGTTTAAAAAAAATTACAAACTCCAGGATATTGAATGAATTTATTATTTTTTTTTTTTTTTTTATTTGGGTCTTTACTTATTTACCACTTTGACTAAAGGATTAAACATTATTATTTCCTGTAGTAAAAAAAATTTCATTTTATTTCTTTCAGCTTAAAAAATAATAACCTTTCCGCCTTACAAACCCGTCAATCACGGTTTATTCCTTTCCTTCGTCAATTTCTTCACCTTTGAAAAAAGTAATTAAGTAAAAAGCAATTACACCACTAAAAAGGACGTTATATGGAGTACGTTTTTTGAAATTTGCTGGTCTCTAGGAAATAGTAGTTTAAAATCACCGTAGTAAGTTTTTTAACTTTGAAAAAAAAGTTTTTCAAAGTTCTCGTTGCTAATACTCTTATTTTGCGAAGTTTACAAGTTAATTATTTATCACATCTTAATAGAAATTTAACGTAGTTTTCAATGGTATCAAAGGATTGGTCCAAGACCTTTTAGTTTTGGAGTTATCATTGTTTATTCGAGGCAAGGTCGTGAAAACTTAAAAAATAGAAAAAAGTGGAACTCCGATACTGTTGAGATTTTGACCTTACATAATTGGGACTTTTTGTTTCAATTTTGAATGTAGAATCTACAGGAAAAAGGAGTTTGTTGTATAAATGGGTTTAATACACGTGTCATAATTATGTTTGCTAGTGCTGTCCTAAGTTGCTAGTTATAGCTATGCCCCATAGTTGTTTGTACAAACGATTTTTCACATTTCTGATATCAAATACGATAGAAATTTTACCGAGTTTAAGATTTTTAAAAATTACAAATTATTATGCATGTTTAAAAAGATATTTTAAAATTGTCCCTAACCAAAGTAGATAGAGGATTGAAGAGGGTCGAGAGGACGGAATGGGAATAATCTGGCCAATGATATCGTCACCATCCCATAATAATTACTGTTAAGAGGCGGTGGGTTGTGTTGTCTGGCGGTCAGTCTTCACCCCCTCCCCCCCCCGGAGGCCAGTGCTTACAAACTCTCCCTTCAGCACCTAATGAGATTTGTCGAGAACCGGGTCAGAGAGCACCCTTGACCCACACTCTCATGTCAATGAACCATTTCCCGCCGGCGAAACGAGAGATCGTCCACCCAATCAAAACACGTCGGAGGTCAGGCCTTCAGACCGGTGGACTCGGGAACGGTCGCGGTGTTTAAGACGGGAAAACAACTTTACAATTGAACCAAAAAAAATCCAAATACAAAGCAAATAGGTAAAAGTATTTTCGCAGACACGACATACAAAGAATAAACATGAAAATTAAAATTAAAAATTAAAAACCACCTCCAAAAATAATCCCAAAATTCCAGGTTCAATTTTATAAAAAAAATTTCGTTTTTAACTGAGAAATTATCTAAACTCATCAAGGATCACTATCCCAAACTCTTATCAATTCTTTAAATACTTTCATAATAAAATTTTATGATTATATCAAGACTGTGAGATGCGGTCTGGTGTGACTTACTATTTAGAAAAACATCATCTTTAACGAACCAACGTTTCGACCTTTACTTAGATCATCTTCAGAGTTCAGAATTTTTTTGTGCAGATGTGTCAATTTTACGTTGTTAATATATAATATGACACAGATAAAGTTAAAATAAAAGGATAATGAGGCGTTTTGGAGGTTTAAATAATTCTAAACACTTATCACCATTGCCCTCAATTTATGAAATATTTTTGAAATGTAAATATTTATGAAATTTAAAAACAAAATTAATAATCTGAACAGCCAGAAAATTTTAACTTTTACGAAAAATCTACTTCTAATTTTGTTTATGTAACTTGATTAAGCTTTAAAAGTACTTAGCCAAAGTATATTCATTCTTGCGAGGTTATTCAATAATAATATGCCCTGTATAAAAATAGAACTTATAAGTTTAACTTGCTCGCATTTTAGTCATTTACTTCATTGTTGTTTCTAGAATAATTTATTTTTATTTTAAGCCTGATTCAACTATAAACTGTATAATTGTAATTACACTTTATGTGTCAAAAAGGTCCTGGAAGCCTAACTTTTAGGGGGAGGGGGACTTTAATAAATAAATCGTCAATCAATCAATCTCCCTCACTT
Source organism: Cimex hemipterus (assembly GCA_039619505.1). Classification (NCBI taxonomy): domain Eukaryota; kingdom Metazoa; phylum Arthropoda; class Insecta; order Hemiptera; family Cimicidae; genus Cimex; species Cimex hemipterus. Next base: position 12,212,967 of record CM077114.1, on the reverse strand, counting down.
TTTCTATCTATCACTCTTAAAATTATGTAAGATAAGAGGCAAAATTTGAAAATTTTGTATCCGACAACCTAGGGTGTTTTTAAGTTCTAAATGCACGGACCGCTTGTAAGTCTCAAGATATAATTTTCTGCAACTCTCTCCGAATCAGATAAAAGTAGTAGGAAAGATAGAAGAATTTGTGAATGTAAAAGGAAGAAATACCGGGGAGATTCGACCCACTTTCACGGCGTTACGATTATACTAAACCACCATGACTTGTAGTTATTGCAAAACTAATGAACTTTGCGCCGTGTAAATTATAAGCAAATACGTAATTCTTTCCTTCATATCTCTCTCCCACCCTCTCTCGTACTTGCTCTCAAATTTGACACATTGGACTACCGATATCTTTTATTTGGAAATGCAGTCCGTTTGCATGTCTTTCGCGATCTTTCTTGTCTACTCTCTCTCTCTCTCTCTCTCTCTCTCTCTCTCTCTCTCTCTCTCTCTCTCTCTCTTCCTTTTTTTACTGACAGTTTTTTATTTGTTTGTTTGTCTGTCCCAGTTTCTCTATCATTCTATCTCTTTCTATTTTTTTACTACCTGTTTTTTTGTTTTTTTACGCCTTTCTCTGTCTATCTGGTCTAACTGCAAATAGTTCCAATATTCTGAATATTACTAAGAAATATAATCAATTTTCGGTTAGCTTATGAAGCTTAAAAGCTCACCCTAGCTGAAAATTTATGTAATAAGAAATACTAAACATAACAAGTATGATTTGTTTCTGCAAAATAACAAAAAATGTTTAAGTCCCATTAGTTGAATAATTGCTCTGGTTCAGCACCAATTAAAACAAAAATATAAAAATTTCAAAAGTTTAACATTGAAAAGAGCCATTTTTTACTTAATTCGATATAAAACAAAACAACAAAAAACATTAACATCCAATAATTCTTTAAAAAAATAACCAAATCGGTACTCTTTTCACTTACCACTTTTAACAAAGGATACACAAATAAACAAAACCAGACCTTTTGTGTTTACACAAATGTTATATAAAATTTACGGATGATTTTCAGACAAATTTTTAATTGTTTATACGTGTATATTTTCTCAATGCGGATTTTGTTTACGTTCCCTATCTAGCTATTTATAACGGTGATGGGCTTAAAAATTTTGTTGAGTGTGATTATTTTTCTTTGTCTGGGTTGATCTGTCAGTGTGTCGGCATTTTGCTGTCTTCAGTGGTTGCCCTCCAGTCACTCTCTCTCTCTTTCTCTTTCTCTCATTGTTTTCCATATCTGTATCCTTTTCATTTTTTCCACATTTCTCCCTTTTTTGTTTTTTCCATATCTTTCTCTCCCTCTCTCTCTCTCTCTCTCTCTCTCTCTCTCT
>CM077114.1:12201009-12211193 GCA_039619505.1 Cimex hemipterus | reverse complement strand
TCTATCTATCTATCTATCTATCTATCTATCTATCTATCTATCTATCTATCTATCTATCTATCTATCTATCTATCTATCTATCTATCTATCTATCTATCTATCTATCTATCTATCTATCTATCTATCTATCTATCTCACTCTATCTATCTATCTATCTTTCTCTTCGTTTTTCTCTTTCTCTCTCCCTTTCTCCCCTTCTATTTTACATTTTCCATACGTTTATATATTGTTTACCATCGTGAACATTGAGATGAGTCTATATTTAAAATCGTAGTAAATCGTATACATGTTCAGTCAGTTATACGTTAGGTATAAGACTTGTAAATAGATCCATGATGTTGAACCTTTTCATGTTTCTATATAGCACATCATCATCGTTATTTTGATCACGCGTTTACGCCCTCACACTAGAATCTCTCTCTCCCCTACTCTTTCTTCCTCTCTTCCAAATTATTCCACTAGTTATGCATATATATATTTTTTCTAATCCATGCATTATACTCCATGTCAGAATGTATGCTGTAATTGGATCAGTTAAAAAAAAAACACATTTAAAGAACGAAGAACAATTTTAAGAAAGGTGGAACTCCTACAAAAAGGAATGATTGCCAATTGGATCCAGTTGAATGCTTTAAACTACTGCAAGTTCGGAGGTTCAAGTTCAAAAATCTTGTTTTTTACTAGAAACTATCATCATTGTTAGTGGCACAGGGCGAAAAAATGCTTAAATGGTTTATTGTACAGTGTTTTCTTTCTTTCTTTATTTTTTATTTTTTTATTGAGCACTAGCGAATACTTCAGTTCAAGATATACCTCTATTATCGTGTAAGTTTAGCAATATTTCAGTTTATTTTGGTCGTACGAGCTCCGCCTATTCTTGTCCGGTCGACTTTTTTTTTTATAGACAAAACAAATCCTAAAGGGAAATTTGCACTTTCACCGGCCCTACAAAACCCATTCGCAGTTTACTTCTTAACGTCGAATCTGGCGTAATTCAGAAGAAGTCATACCAGCGAGGTGTAAAATAAATAAAAAACAAAATATGATCAGCGCGACATGCCAATATCGAGTCGGTACAGATAAGAAATTTTATATAAATAGTTGGTTGGAGAAAATAAAATACATATTTTGTACGTGTCGGCTTTAAGCCACAATGGGCTCCTTAATCTGAGCCTGAAAACAACGAACGATTTGATATAAAGTGCATCTCTGAGCATGGCTAGGCAGTAGTGACTTGATAGTCCATTTAAGCAGAAGGTGCTTGATTTCGTCTTATCGTATGTGGAAAATTACTGCATGCGAAAGTACACAAATATAGAGTAAAATACATAAGAAATTCATTTCAATAATGCAAACACAGCTCTCCTTTGATTTCAGCTTCTACTCACGCGATATAAATGGCAGTGGCAGTTTACACAAATGGATCCTCAGTTTCATTATTTTTTTAAGGGTGTGCTTTACAGTTTTATGCTAGATCATAACTGAAGAACTAATGACAAATAAGCTTTCATGGTTTAATAACCTAAAGCCTACGTCATCATCAGAAATGTACAAAAAAAAAAAAAAAACTGACACAAATCGTTCAAAAAAAGCATGGTGGAAATTGGCCAATGGAAGATTTTTTTCCGGTTGAATTGACTTCGGGCCTGTAAGGGAAATTGTCTGACGGTTCTGCGTTACCGTCCTATTCGAAAGGGTTGCCGGACAACCCGAAAGGGCGCAGCACCGACCCGGCATGCCCTAAAACCCTACCACACTTCGTCCTAGCACACAGTCACTTCCGATCCCACTCGTTCGGATATTCATTGTAAAATTTTATACAGCCTTATGAAGAAATTTGAAAACCGTACAATCAATTCTCTGGATAAAAAAACCGCAAGAAATTACGAAAATAACTAAATTTTAAATAATAATTATTAATTAATTAAATTAATTCAAAGATAGTTCAGTCCATCAAAACTTTGAAAGATAAATAAACCAAAATGAATATTGTTTTATAAGATTAAATCCATTTTAGTACTTTTTTTTAGTTCAGGTTTTTAGCATTGTCGACATTTTATACAGAACTTATTAAAATAAGTTATCCAAGAAAAAAAATTTGTTATTATTATTTATAGAATTTTATAGCATATCGATGTTCCTTTCATGACGTTTTCAACGTATGTCGTGTCCAGTTTCAGGTACGAGATTTCACCACTAGAGGAAAAATGACTAAGTAGTACTTCGCCGTCCCACGATGGTGCTCTGCCGGTGCTTTTCGCCCGCCCGAATAAGCACGTGCTCCGGGCCCAGAATGTTGACGGCTCGTGTCAGTATATTTCGTCCGACAAATTGGAAGGAAAAAAAAAGTGCAAACTATCGACACCTTAGGATAGACTATCCGGAACGTTGAATCCGCGGGTAGCCTTCCCTAATGTCTGCATGAATTCAATTGCTGTTATTAGTTGTATATTTTCGCAAAGAATTGTTTGCTTTTTCCATCGCGTTCTAACAACGAATGGCACCCCGGTCGTCACGCTGCAGTGTTTCCCAGTTTTGAAAATAACACGTTTAGATTTTAAACCAAAAAAAACCTAGACAATAGTTGAAAGTTGAAACACTGTTGTAATGGTTGTAAGAACGAAAAAATACATAATAGGTAAAATTGGAAATACAAGAACAACTCGACAAACGAATAAGAATTTTGGTAAAGACTATGGGTACATCAGACGAAAACGAGCCGACGAGACGGACATACAAAGACCGCATTAATTATTAATTAGCGGAAGGCACCGCCAGGAACAAAGGCCGAATCGCTCCTTTTCGATTAAATTTAGTGAGACCTTTAAAAAATATTAATAGGGCAAATTGAAGATGGCAAAATGCTGAAACTCCTCTGACCGATACGGCGAAGATAAGCGGACCAAAATGATCATAAACACTACATTTCAGGTTTTATTATTTGACTACTCCGCATCGTTCTTGTAATGTAATTATTTGAATTGTTTTAGTTAGGTTGTATTATGGTTTTGTGAACTTAGTCTCTGTTGAATTGGAAAATTGAAATATTTATATAATCCATTATGTTTCATGGTCTGCTACGGCCAAATTACGTCTTTCAATTAATTATTCTTTTAGTGTAAGGTTTTGGTTGACATGTGTAACGAACAGGATTCGAACCCAAGACCTTCGGTTCCTAACCACTTGAGCTAACGTGACAACGACCTGAGAGCAGCGGCGTATTGAGTCGAAAGTCTGGGTTCGAATCCCGCTACTGACCCTAATTTTTTTTCATTTCAAAAATCCTGATTACACATTTGAAAATTGGCAACAAGGAGGAAAAATTTCAAAAGGTGGGTTGAGATGGGTAGTTGGTATCCGAGTGGATCATAGTCACGATAGCTCAAGTAGTTAGAGCAGTATTGAACCGAAGGTCTGGGTTCGAATTCCGCTAGTGACAATAACTTTTTCAATTCACCCAAAGCCTTAGATAAAACGAATATTTACATAATGCCATTCCTTCATACCAATTAGTTGTCAGCAATGTTGTACGGTTGCTGACATAGTTTCGTTTGCTATAGAGTACTGCTAGGTTACATTCTTAGACATGTCCCATGCTATTGAGTGCTCTGACAGCACTGAAGTTTTCAGTTCGTTCAGTTTCAAACAAAAGTTCAAACTAAAGCCGTTCCTGCTCACTCTTCTAAAACGGCTTCCCATCTTCTATACTATCTACTGCAGATCTGCCGATACCACCATTCTTACAACATGATAATCCTCAAAAGAATCTTAATTAAGCTCATTTAAGAATGGCGCGTGGATTCCTCACACAAGATTCAAGCTACAAGAAACAAACGACAATCTGAACAACTACGTAGAGTTAAGGAACGAAATCAGACAAAACAACTTATTCGCCCGGTTTTGCCGATCGGAGCGGACCTGTAGGGTACTACCAAGTCCTCTAACATCAAGCAAATCCAAGTTCAAGTTTCAATCCAATCTTTCAACTTAACCTACAGCGCCGATTCAAGACTATCTCCGTTTTTCCAATCCCAAGAAACCGGCCGAGACGACTCAATTACAAACTGAGTGTCAGTATTGACCGGCTATCCATCACTGAACTTAATTTTTGCCCTTCCAAAGTTGACGATAGTTTTTTTAACCCTCAAAATTTGCCAACGATGATTGACGTTACTGAGTCTCCCACAATATAATTTACTTTATTATAAGCACCCAGGCTTACGAAAAAACAAACAGTTCTTTCCTGAAGGTGAAATGCCTTTGAGTAAAACTTAAAACGGGCGTTTTTGTTCTACTTTTAATTATTCAGATAACGTGAGATGCGGTCTGGTGTGTAGGTTTCAGAAAAACATTTTATTTATCTTGCCAACGTTTCGATCTTTGTCGAGATCATCTTCAGGGATCAAAGTGTTTTTCTTCTGTGTACTTGTGCCATTCTTGCGTGGCGTGTTGAGAGTGCCCTCAGGGTACCCCTTATCGTTTAACGGTCACTAATCTCTACACATTTCTACTTTTAATCATGAATCAACTGTGAGCAATTAAATTTTTTTCTTTTTTGGTTAGGAAAATAATAAGTTCATGGAGGTCAATTTTTTAATCAGTTAAAATGGCGTCTTATCTGTTGCTAAAATTTGTTGACAAAAGACCTCAGATAAAAGAAAATGGCGGTTTTTTTACGCTGGCTGAAAGAGAGATGCTTCAGAGGGAGGGCAGCAATTACTTGCAAGATAAATGAATCTTCTTAGCAGAGGATTGAAAGAGGGCTGCCGGCCGGGGGCTTTAATGCATCGCTCTTATTTCTTGGCCGACTCCTTACATCTTCAACTTTTTCACTGTCCCGGGCCAAACTCTTCACGGTTATAAATCGCCCGGGCTAAAGTCTTATTGTATCTTCATGGAGATCTGGAAGATCCTAGACGTCTTGCCTCCCGCGCTTTCATCTGGGCCGGATTAAAATAACATCTTGGCAAAAAATAACGGTTTAGTTTGTAAAAAAGCACATTCTTTACATAGAGATGTAACCTAGCGGTTTCAAATTTCAACACAACACTTTTCAACATCCTCATGAGGGGAGGACGATCAGTACTTAATGGTTTTGGAAGATTTTTAGGAAGGGTTCGTGAAGAAAAAAACTGCTTTACTAGAAGATCCAAAGGATTATGGCGGTTTTGAGAACAAATGGGCTCGGAAGGTTCGTGTGGAGTAGGTTATGATACGAATTAGTGAGCGTACGATTTTGGCCTGCGGTGGTTCTTTGGAGGTTGGAACGTTTGATTTGATTCGACAGTTCTGGGTTGTAAGTCCAGTTTAAGAAGTGCAGTGTAAACCAAGAGTTTTGACGAGTTTGAACTGTAGTCAAGCAGTCTTTTGTTTTGAGTTGGTACAGGGTTCAAATAAGTATTTCCGTATTGTAAAGCGGGCGACATTAGTGGAAGAGGAATAGGGTTGTAGTATGTGGACTAACCACCAGTCCTGGAATGATCTGGCCTTCCACTCTGCACCCAATCAGAGTAGAACCATTTTGTACATTAGTTGTGCCACTGGCCCACTGACTTGAGACTATACCCGAAGATTTCTGCACATTCTTCTTCAACCACCGACACCGACGGCAAGGGTCGCATCATTAGCAACGGCACACACATTCTCGGCCTCGGTTCAACTGATTTCAAAACAACACCGCCCCATCTCAAGGCCACCAAAAACCTACCAGCCACTAAACAGTACATTAGGTGATAGCAAAGGTGGTAATTTTTTTTTTTTTTTGCTGAATCTAATACATTTCTTAAAACATTTCCCGTATAGGATTCCTGGGTATTTCTAAAAATCAGAAAGGATGAATCATAAGCATTTTTTTAGCAATACTTTATCAGGATTGATAGGAGAATGTGAAGCGCATATTGAACAGAGAATGGGACCGATGACGTTGCCCTGCCGAACACCGGTTCGGGCGGATGATAGCTGATTACAATGACCCAAACAAATCACGTTATGATAACATGTTAATTATTGGTTATAAATAACCGTGGAGAAATTAAGTACATTTCAGAAGGAGCAACTTTTCTATAAGAGAAAAAACTTACTTAAACTTTAGAACGAACTTTTAATTAGATAAGGTTTTTAGTCGAGATAAAAAGTCAATATGACGAGCGGGATTCGAACCCACGACCTTCGGCTTGATACGACGCTACTCTACCACTTGAGCTATCGTGACCTCGATCCACTCGGACACCAACTTCCCATGAAAAATGGCAAAAAAGAAAGAAAATTCAAAAGATGTGGTTACGATGGGAAGCTAGTGTCCGAGTGGATCAAGCCGAAGGTCGTGGGTTCGAATCCCGCTCGTGACACTCAGTTTTTTATCACAGCGAAAAAACTTAATTATTTAAAGATTTTAATTGGTCAAGCGGACCACGAAACTAGGGAATTTAACTTAGAAAAAATTTCACAAAAATCGTAAATATGTATCTTCTAATTTTCTCCTTTGTTGCTTAACGTTACGATAAAAAATCAAATGGATGCCATAGGACTTTTAATTGCTATTCCATTGGTGAAATCAAGTTTAATTTAGTAATAACATTTTATAAGATATAATTGAGTACAATCGTGAATCAGACTTTGAACAATTGGTACGTTTTAGTTCATTCTGACATAAAGTATAAACTCTTGGAGTATTGACGTCTGTCAACGCGAGTCGGATTTTTTTAAATCGTTCCATTAATGAGTTTTTAAAAATCATTCTGACAGTCCAACCGTCAATTTTTATCGTGACGGCTGATTTTGACATTTACTTAATATCGTTTGCGATTTTTGAATTGTTGGTCCGGCGGGAAATCGTACAAAACTTCCATCGGAACGGAACTTTGAACGTGGAATTGAAATTTTAAATTGAAAAATTAAATAACAGCAGCTGGTCCGGAGTTTTCATTAAATTTCATTTGTGTTTGCTATTTTGAAAGGAAAAACTGATCGGGCCAACTGTCCGTGGAGGGACGTGCGGTTTTATCAATCAACTAAAATGTCAAATTATTGGATAAAATTCGAGTTTTGAAGCATCAAACATGAAAGTTTGATGTTTTACTAACCAAAGATTGGGGAAAAAAATTATTTATGCATATTTGAACGGAGACAAAACCTGGAATACAGAGAAGATTTAGTCCTTAGAAAAAGGATTGAGTCGATTGTACAGAAACTAAGAAATTAGAAAAGTACAATAACCGATAAGCCGAAATGCTTGGAACATATCTGTATATTAAAGGAAGCATCATATTCCCCAATTATGAGCCAATTTGGCATACGCCAGAACTGAAACTTCGTTTTTATTTCAAAAATTGAAAAACTTACTACTGCGATTCTAAACTATATCCAAACCTAGAGACCGGGAAATTTCAGAAAACGTACTCCATTTAATATCATTTTTAGTGGTGTAATTGCTTTTTCAATTACTTTTTTCAAAGACGAGGGATTTGAAGGAAATGAAAGAAAATAGTGATTGACGTTAAGGTGAAAAGATTAATAATAAAAAATTATTTCGGGTTTTTTTTCATCTTTCCACCTTAACAATCCGTCAATCATTGTTTTTTCCTTTCCTTCAATTTCCTCGTTTTTCAAAAAAAGTAATTGAAAAAGCAATTGCACCACTAAAAAGGATATTAGATGGAGTACGTTTTTTCTAAAATTTGCCGGTCTTTAGGTTTGGAAATAGTAGTTTAAAATTACCGTATTCAATTTTTCAATTTTGAAACGAAAAACATTCTTCAAAGTTCCGGCTATTAAAACGCTTATTTCACCAAAGTTTACAAGTTTATTATTTATCCACTCTTGGCGGAAATTTAACGTAGTTTTCAGTGGTATTAACGGATCTGTTTAAAACTTCTTTTTTTTTGTGCTCAATTTCTTTCTTCGAAAGCTTGATCCAAACTGCTCCTTTCGCCTTTTTCTTCTTCCCTTTTGTTACGCCTACAATATTAACAAGATTTTTGTCTCCATGGCTTAGTGTTCAACAGCCAGCCAGTTTTTTTTTTTTTTTTTTTTTTTTTTTAAAGAAGCAAAAATCATAAAAAAAGGACTAACTCTGAATCTGTTGAGATTCTGAGATTCGAACCATAGTTAATTAGGTCTATTGCTTTCATTTATAAAGAAGAATTTAATGGAAGAATTTGTGTCATTTTTAATTTGTATAGATCAATTGTGATTTTTTAATTTTTACTGCTTTTGTTTTTTTTAATATTAATTATAAATCACTATTTTCCCAGGTCCGCTTGACAGATTAATATCATTTAATTGATTCAGGTTTTCAGTCACAAGAAATTTGAAAAATGGCGAAAAGGAGGTAAAATTCAAAATGTGGGGTTGAGATGGGAAGTGTCCGAGTGGATCGAGGTCATGATGGCTCAAGCGGTATATTAGCGGCGTATCAAGCCGAAGGCCGTGGGTTCGAACCCCGTTCGTGACACTGACGTTTTCAGCTCAACTAAAACCTTAAATAATTGGATGATATTAATATTAAATACATACTTCACAGCCAGTACGGCTTTTCAAATTTTTAATGAGAACGATTTTATCCACAGGTTTAAAGAGTTTTTTTTTAAATTTCCATGACTGAAAACCTATCGTTTTTATGAAATTTTAGAACTCAATTTTGTACCAAAGTCTTCGTATGTGTGCAGTATGTTGATCTGAACTATATTAGTGAAGATTGTTTTTTTTTTCATCCTATGTACACTTTTATTTTTCTAACTAAATTTGATTCTTGCGTGTACAACGTTGGTAATTTCCCTGCCTTTTCCTCTACTTGATTAATGTTCAGACTGATTCCAGGAAAAGGGGTGGATTTTTATTTTATATTTTTTTACTTAACCCTTTATTGTTGGGTAATAATTTGGGAGTAATTTATTATTAGTATAGGCGAGCCCGTTATATTTAATTTCCTATCCAGCCTGGGCAGAATTTTGTAGTCGATCCTCTTTAGGGAGTTTCCGCCCATTATGGGAAAAAAGATCTCGAAGTAAAGTGTTGAACATTGTTAGGTAGGAGATAGAAAGAAGGTCGTTAAAAGGAAGAAGAGAGGGAGTCATTATTAATTTATCGGGACGGGGAGAGTTATAGAGAAACACTTTATCGGGCCCCCCGCCCGCCATCGCACTCGCCCTTTTGCTATATAAAAGTTAATTAAACGCCTTCAACTTTTCACCGACAAAATACTCTTTATGTCTTTCGTCTTTGTCTTTTCTCTTTTCATCCCGGCCCCTCCCCGCGGATGCCCCTCGAAGAAGATACAAATATTTTAAAACAAAATGGACTCGAAACAATAAAAGCAACCCCTCGGTTAGATATAAAAGCCGTTCTGATTATGGCCATGCTCGAATGCACCGGAATAAACTTTCTTGTTTTCACGAGTATCCTGCTCAATATCAACCCCTTGGCCCGCAAGCCCGAGCCATCACGCCATTACTTAATACAGGCCACTCGTAAAAGTCCCTCCCCCACGGGCTTCCCAGTAAAAAATAATTATACGTCTCCGCTCTGTAAAAACCCTTATGCCTTTTAGAAGGGACCAACGCCTCGCAGAAGGCGTAAACTTTATGGCCCAGGCTTGACAAACCGTCTTTTTATAGTAGTACCGAAACCTTGCCAACAGTTCCACTGAGACTTTGCCCCATTCTGACATCTTTTTCGGCTAATTTTTAACCAACGAAATAAAGCAGTAAATACGTTTCCACGTCTACATCTTAAAAAACGCAATATGCACACAAAGACAAAAAATCCTGTTTCTTGTATTTAAAATTAACACATGCGGACTTTTATACAGATAATAATTTGTAGTAATTTATTTTCACTATGTTGACCAGAAAATATTATTTCCGATCCCACTTGGCTAAAATTTTGTAGTCGATTCTCTTCACAGAGTTTCCGCCCGTTATATCTTAAGGTAAACAACAAGTTAGTGACTTTTATCTTCATAAAATAAACAACAATTTATTAAAATTTATCTTTATAAAGTTAAACAACAATTTAGTAACTTTTATCTTCATAAAAGAAAACAACAATTTATTAAATTTTATCTTTATAAAATTAAAAAACAAGTTAGTAACTCTTATCTTCATAAAAGTAAACAACCATTTATTAAACTTTATCTCCATAAAGGTAAACAACAAGTTAGTAACTTCTATCTTCATAAAAATAAA
>CM077114.1:12180438-12200332 GCA_039619505.1 Cimex hemipterus | reverse complement strand
TTTGTTAAACTTTAACACTATAAAGGTAAACAACATGTTAGTAACTTTTATCTTTACAAAATTAAACAACAATTTATTCAAATTTATTTCAAGCAGGTAAACAACAAGTTAGTAGTTTTTATCTTTATACAAGTATACAACAGTTTTTCAAACGTTATCTCTATAAAGGTAAACAAAAAGTTATTTACCTTTATCTTTACAAAGATAAACAACACTTTCTAAAAGGATAGTTCCTACTGACAATAAGTTGTTTTGCAACGACCCGGATTTCGAGCCTTTTAGCTCATCATCAGGTCGAACGACTTCTACAACCACGTCTCTCGACGTGCATTGCCAAAGTGAAACCGCTGATACCTCCGCCAGCGCGACGTTCTAATCAACAGCTGATTTTGGCAGACGAGTGGTTCGACCTGATGATGAGCTAAAAGGCTCGAAATCCGGGTCGTTGCAAAACAACTTACTGTGAGTAGGACCTTTTAGAAAGTATTGAACACCACACTCAACTCCATCATTTATCATTTCGAAGATAAACAACTGGTTATTAATTTTTATTTCAATGGAGGTAGACAATATTTTGTTAATATTTATCTCTATAAAAGTAAATCATTATTTATTTATCTAGAAAGGTAAACAACAAGTTTTTCAACTTTATCACTATATAGGTAAATAACAATGTGTCCAGTTTTTCACTTGTGAGTGTGTTATATTCTGCCTTTCAAGCCAACGGAGATGATGTCTGGATGGGTACGTGAGACGGTGAATAGCTTCCAAGAGAATCGGCCAGTTCCCACGAAGGGACCTAATTAGGGTCCGCGCCTTTGTTTTAAAGGGGTCACTGTCATCCGTCCGAGTTTAAAAAGGGGCCGACCGCCCTTCCTTCCCAAGCGGACAAAACGGCTGTTAATCGTGGGAAGGGAAGACCCGTAGGATTTTAACGTTTGTCATTAATCTTCTAGGGAAAACGCTATTCTTGTCGGTTTGTAAAACGAATTATTAATAGAAATACCGGCGCTTGGATGTAACCGAGAATCGGAACAGCCACAGTCATTTATGGTAAGACGAAAATTTTCGTTATAAAATGGCAACCTATTTTATATTTCAACTTTTACCTCTCGCGATAACATCTAACAACAAAAGAAACATTCCGATAACACTGAAGTAGACAAATCAGTCGTAACAAATGGAACCCTTCCTAAAAGGTTCAGAAATAACTCGATCCTGAAGTTACAAGTGTCATAAAAACTTTCCCACTACGACAGACCTTTTTATCAACATCCTCTCATCCTACCATATGCCCATCGACCCTCCTCTTAATATGAGCTGATGACTTGGCGACTAGTAACAACGAAAATGACATTGGGTGTTTATTACTAATTTCATTTTAAGATTTTCTTGATGTTTTCTCAAGATCTATAAGGTGTCGAATTTGTAGGTTCTGATCATCCAGCTCTACTTCTCCTGTTAGCCAGGTTTTGGCAGTTATCTATTCTACCTGTTAGACATGCAATAAGTCTTGCGATTTTATTTTTAACACTGGTTTTTCCAAAAAGCATTCTTGGGTAGAGTTAAAATTACCCTAATTAATTATAAAATTAATAATAAATAGCCTTATGATCGAATGCAAGAGGAATCTCCAATTCCATTCAGGCCATGGATTTTTGAATACAATAATCTCTTTAATCAATTTCTCAAATCAAATGGTTTTCAGTGTCTTTCCAAAATGATTATTCTTGGGGTTGAATACAAATATAGGAATATATATAACAGTGTAACGGAATATATTCAAGATGAATCGAGCATTGTGGATTTGAGCATGGCTTGCCACCTTTCCCGGTGCAATGTCAAACAGCCTGTCCCGGTCGCAATGTGAAATATTTCTGCGAGGCCGGCTTGAATTCTCTCAGCACATCGTACATTCCGGATAATATCGACCGATATAGAGCACGGCCGCGCGAACCCGGATAGGTCGAACGCTTCCATTTCCAATTAAAACGGTTTATAAATTTTTTTTTATCGGGATTTGGTAATTGAATTGATTGTAGTGGAGGAAGGAGATCCGAGTTTTACTTTTGGAGCAAAATTAATTAAGGGAGTTGGGAGGAACTATTAAACGAGAGGAGAAAGAGAGGTCCTTTTTGGCTCCAAAGAAAAGACAAAACAGCCTCTTCTTTCCGATTCAATGAACGCCAATTAGTGGAACAACCCCCTACCGGGGGTGGGCCGAGGGGCCTTAATCAGGCACATCTTATACTCTCCAGTTGTAGTCTTCGGGACGGGAAAAAAACTACCCCGTGTTTCCCTGGGCCGATTCCGTTTCATCGCCCCTACCTCCCCTCCCACCCTATAACATAAAACTAATTACCGGCCCCTTGCTTTGTTTTCCTTTTAAATTAGACTCTCTCCCCCATTTGGAAAAGGCCCTCCCGCCTTAGGGGCTATTTCTTAAGGGTCTTAAAAATTCTCGAAAGGGCCAAATTTATTCCTAGGATTTTGTTACTAAAGAGAAAGATAAAACGCTTAATTGAAAAGCGGGAGATAACAGTCTGATAAAAGGCGCCGCCCTTTCTTTTTACCCTACAGTTTGATTTGACGTTATTGTCATTTTTCCCTCCCAGGGCCACCACCACGGTAGGACGTCCCACACTTAATGAACCTTTTCTTTACCATTTTAAATTATGATATAGGTTATTTCCTATTCTCCATGGAAACAATAGTTTATATACATCAAAATGCCAATGACACTGGTGGAAAGGATACTAGTAAGCGGGGGTTTGTATTCCCCAGGCCCTGCGCCCTTCTGGATTATTGTAACTTCCTAGTTCCTTCACTTAGTCAATATACTGAATCCTTTTTTTCAGAAGTATCAGGTCATTGACTGTTATTGCTATAATTTGGTTCCCTGAGTGTTTTCCATGCGTTAGGTTCAACCTCCATTGAGCTGTTGCTTCGCATTCGAAGATTATATGAGTGGTTGTTTCCTCCTCCTCATTACATAATCTGCTAATGGGATCATCATTGTACATACCCATGTGCAGATTAGATGCCAGTGACCGGTTAGTAGTCCCACCACTCCTCTGAGTTTTCCCTGAGTTTTTGTGGGTTGTTTCACTTATGTCTAGCACTGCTAGAATTTATCCACATATCTCTTTGTTCTGTTTGGATCCATTCTGCGATGGAGGATTCTATGTTTGTTTTTGTTATCCCAAGGATAGGTTTGGGGTCTGTGCATAGTCTTGCGGATCCTCCTCTGACCAGCCTGCCTGCTTCTTCATTACCCAAAATTCCCCTGTTCCCTGGCACCAAGGATACCATCAGGTTGTTATGTTCCCCCTGGTCTTGGAGATTTTGGATGCATTCACTGGCTAGTTTTAATGTAATTCTTTTGCATGCCAATGCTTTAATAGCTGCTTGGCTGGTCTGATCTTATGAGGATTTTTTTACCCTCGTTTTTCAACATCGTGTATTACATGTAATAATCTCCAAATATCAGGAGTCGATTTGTTCCCCATTTTTCCATTTTGGTTATTTTACATCAGTGGATTGTAATAAAACCTTTCAATAAAAATTTTCAGTACCCCTTGACAGTTCCAAGTCAACATCTTGACACCGATTCCACCATCTGACAAAGTTTAGAAGTAATCGGCACATCTCATCGGCCCAAGAAAACCAGGAGTATTGCCTGGTCGCGTTCATAGTGCATCCAGGCGGACTTGTAAAAATTAAGCCCATCCTACCCCCTCATTATTAAATTTTATTCGAATTCTACCTAACAGATCGCTCTTTCACAGAGGTGAGACAATGAATTCACGGAAGTCAAACAGACAAGGCCGGTGTATCACATGGTAGTATCCTTGGTCCTATCTTTTATATCATTTATGCTGCTGATCTACAATACACCCTAACACTATTTTACCAAGTTCGCGGGTGACACCGCAATCCAATCATCTAAGCCGATACTCTGAACCACCCGATGATGATAAGAGCGCGAAAATCTCGGAATTTCTTCTTCCGTTTAGGATGCCATTAGAGGTAACCTTGGATTCATGAGTCCGTAAGATGTAAGGAAGAATGTTTTCTTCAGAGAAGTGAGAGAGGTGCGGCTGAGTTATCGGAAGTCAAAGAGATACAGGCCGGCGTACCGCAAGGAAGCATCCTTGGTCCTATTCTTTATATCATTTATACCGCTGACCTACAAATACATCCTGACACTATTATCACCACCTACGCCGACAACCAAAACCCTGTCCTCTTACTCGAATCCTATCCAAGCTAACTCCAACATCCAGGAACACCTTGCCCTTATCGAAGACTGATGTAAACAATTGAAGACATGGCTGAATGAACATGGAACACGGTGAAAATGGAGTCTTGCCCTCCATTGAACATCAACAACCAAGAGATACCAGTTTCCACTCACGTCAAATACCTGGGACTCGTCATCATCTCGTCAGTAGACTAAACGTGGTATCCCAGCAAAAGTCTAGAACAACAAATTGATACAAGACATGGACTACTACGAAGAATTCTAAGACCGAAATGGACTTGTATAGCAAAAGTAACACTGTACAAGATATCACTAAGATCAATACAGAGACGGAGTGGAACTGTGAGGTACTGCCAAGTCTTTGAATACCCAGCGCATCAAGTCCTTCCAATCAAAAGTTGTAAGACAATTTGTCAAAGAACTTTTTCATTTGGTCTGGTTTCAAAACTTTCCACACCAACCTTTCGAACTATGCTAACCATACTTCTCCACTCATTTCCGTCCTGACAACCCACCATGTCGCTTCAACCGACGATGATCTCAAGATCTCCTTGACCCCATAAGCAATGGCTGGTTCCTCAAAGCATATGTTCTAGCACTGCAGTGCTGGCATTAGTGCTAGTATTGTGCTGTGTGATACATTAATCATAGGTACATATTTGCGTCCCGGCCCCACGGGATACGGCGGATCGGACGGCAGCACTCAGGCGTTGACGACGCTATGATTGTGCAGGAAAGTCCGTCGAATGCGTGAGTAGTGACGGAGGGGAACGAGTAGTGAATCGGATGTTCCTACTCTCGCTTAGTACGTAGGTGTAGGCTGAGCTCGATTGGAAGCTTGTTCCGTAGGACGTACTTCTCTAGAGGGTGGTTAGCAATTCCACTTTAATTCCGGGGCCGCCGGGGCGGATCCTGAAGTTTATACGCTAGAGGATTCTATTCTGGGAGATAGCCTTTTCTATCTATCCAGCGCATCCAGTCCTTCCAATCGAAAGTCCTTAGACAAATTGTCAAAGCACTTTGTTGTGTCACCAACCTACTATCCACTAAGACCTCAACATTCCTTTTCTTAACGAAGTGGCCCAGTCTAAATTCCATGCCTTCCTCATCAACCTCCTCATCATCCTAACCATACTGCTCGAACTCTCTTCCTATCTTGACGACCCTTAACCGACGATGTCCTCGGAACTTCCTTTCACGTAATCACACACTCTGAGAGCCAGTATTGACTGGCTCCTCAAAGCATGTGCTACCAGTGAAGTGCTGGTGCTAGATAAATTCACCAATTTTCGAGGTACGCTTGACCAATAAATATCTTTCAATTAATTAAGGTTTTTAGTTGAGTTAAAACAGTTAGCGTTACGAGCGGGATTCGAGCCCATGATCTTCGGCTAGATAGCAGCTGCTCTACCACTTGAGCCATCGTGACTTTGACCCACTCGGACATCAACTTCCAATCTCAACCCCCACCTTTTGAGTTTCCCTCTTATAGCTTTGATAGCTCAAGTGGTAAGCAGCGCCGTATCTAGCCGAGGATCATGGGTTCGAATCCCGGTCGTGCTATTGACTTTTTATCTCAACTAAAAACCTTAATTAATTGTTGTTTGTTTTTTTAATAGAATATCAAGTTCATCCCTTGAACCATGAACAGCTGACACACCTTGTTGATTAAATGAATGTCCAGCTGGAACACTTTATTTTCTAACCGTTCCATAAATCATCAACCTCCTAAACAGAGTATTAAATCTGAGGCCCACAACTGGCTCTATCGGAATATATTTATTTAGTTTTATCTTGCAATTCATGGCCATTTTTCAGTTAAGTGCTCTAGTCAGATAAAGGTGAATTTCAGTTATTTCATTTTGTTAAATAAGAGTTACACAGTTTTTCCAATGGTGGTACAAAGCCGAACTTCCCTTTGCCATAAATTAGGATTGAGTCTGGAAGTTTGAAAAACAGAGGCAATTAATCGGGATATAAAACCGAATTCAATCTAAACCTTGGTGAGCGGGATCGAGAAATTATATTTGAGGAATTACGAGTGTAATTGTATCTCCACCTCCCGGCCATCAGAAAGGGCCCAGAGCGGGGAATATTTTAAAACGGCTGAGCGGGCGGATAAATGTCCGTCGTCCAACTCTAAACATTAATTATTTACTTTATTAATGATTTCCCCCCTCCAACACCGATCTTTTCCGAAGTTAAATTCTGCCGAGAGAAAGAGAGTGGAAGAGAAAGGGAGAGCGGGAATTAAAGTTTGCCAAAATGAGTGGCTCTTAAACGAGCGATGGGCGAGGAAGCGCGGGGTGAGACCGCTGTCTCCTTTCTATGGATTTTTCCGCACTTTTTGTCACCCCGAGAGCCCGCCCCCGCCACGGCCGACTCCGATGAGCGGGGCTGAACGAAAAACTTTTAATTAGGAAAACTGTCGCCTCCCCCCGGTGGACGAGGATGGATTTAAAATAGGTGCAAGGGAGATCTCATTGTTATTGTTTCCTCCCACTTTAAAAAGCGTCAAACAATTCCGAAGCGAACATCGAGCTGACCACAAAATTCAAGAATGAATTTTTTTAAACTTTATTTGCTACCTATCCTATACTACACAAATACGTACATGAGGTCCCCGCATACTCTACCATCCTAAAACGGAACTTTAATGTCCGTACCTGCCTACTCCGCCTTATTGGACGTTATGATTCTTAAGATGAGAACTGACTCACCTCGGCATACAACAGGATGGTGTCACTGTCGCAGCATTGATGTAGAGACTGCTCAGCACAGAAGGGACAATACAACCTCGCTCCCCGCTTGTCTATTCCATGTGGCCGGGCCTGCATTGAGCATCAGACAGTATGCTGCCATCATAGCCGAAGTACATCAGCTCGGTCTACCACCAACACCCTTAATAAAGAAGGCCACTCTATCTCCCAAGATATTGGGTCTCCTCTAGCGTCGAAACTTCAGGATCCGCCCCGGCGGCGGTTTCGTTTAAAGTGGAATTGCTAACCCCCCTCTAGAGAAGTACCTCCTACGGTACAAGCTTCCAATCGAGCTCAGCCTACACCTACGTGCAAAGCATACTAGAATATGAACAACCCATTCACTACCCGTTCTCATCCGTCACTACGCCTAAGTGCTGCCGTACGATCCGCCGTATCCCGTGAAGCCGGGACACAAATATGTACACATGATTAATGTATCATACAGCACAAGCACTAATGCCATCACTGCAGTGGTAGAATATATGCTTTGAGGAGCCAGGCATTGCTGACACTCAGTGTGTAAGATTAGGAGGTCAAGGATGCCTCGAGGTCATCGTCGGTTGAGGTGACGTGGTGGGTTGTCAGGACGGAAATGAGCGGAGAGGTCTTGAGCAGTATGGTCAGGATGGTTCGAAAGGCTGGTGTGGAAAGTTTTGAATCCAGACCAGATTAGTTCGTTGACATGAAGAGAGATGAGGTCTTTGTGGATAGTGAAGTTAGTGTGGCAATCGAAGGAGTTTGTTAAGGAAATGAAACAAGCAGAATCGAAAAGGCTATTCTCTCAAGAAAGGGAATTAAGAGGTATTCTGAAGGGCCACTGCCCACTGAGAAGACTGAGTATTCTACCAGACCCCTTTTCCCATTTTTGAGAAATAAACGAAGAAACGGCAAGGCACTACCTGGCAGAGGTATTTGAAATCTTTGAAGGAGAGGACATCACAAAATCACGCCCCGAAATTGGTCCAAAATTTTGGGGTTGTGAGCAGGCCCAAGAGATTTATGCAGGGCACGTGAGACCAAGTCCCGGACCTTTTAGCGATGGGGTTCGAATTTGTCCATGCATTTAACTCCTCGGGTCTTGGTCGCCCACCCTGCATTGTATAAATTGGATGGTAGTATTTTTGGGTTTAGAGTTTTGTCCATTACTGTGACAGGGTACGCGGGCAGAAAGATGGTTTTGTAGATTACAGATTGCCATTGCTTTTTTGAGGAGAACAGGATTGCTTTTTTATACTTAAAAAATATTACTTCACGTTACATACAAACAGAAACTTGCAAAACCTCTCTGGGATTCGCTCCTCCTGACGTTCCTGATGGCAGTGCCTGTGATGACGGAATGTATCGACGGTCAGAACGACGTTCGGCATCGCAGGAATTTGATGGTCGGCACATTTGTTAAAGATACCCAGCGATCAACACGTCATAACGATTTAATCAATTCGACGGTACGGTTGACAAATTTATTTTAAAAATTAATACAATGATAGATTCCGGGGCTTAGCTAAGTAAAATTGTAGAATGAAAAAATTAAAACTATACAAGACATAACTTCAGCATATCAAATCCTTTCTAGCAGTTCTCAGGCGAATCTTCTCTACGTCACTAAACCATTACCCACAACGACCGCATCATTTCTTTAAACAAGGTGATCCGATCCCGTTTGAAAAGTTCAACACTAAGGGTCGCGATCCTTCTTTAAACAACTGCTCAATCCCTCCCAAGACCTTTCCAAACCGCTTCTTCGCCTTAAATGAGGATGACCTCGAGACCTCCTCTATGGAGTGTCATCGTTGGCTTGTCCTCTTAAAGTGTCTCCTCTTGATGACCCTATTTATAATATTTATTAATTATTACACAACAAAAACTTGGTTAATTTGAATGAACGTACAGCATAAGATGAAGCATGACATTTCAAATTTGTTAAAATTCATCCATATTTTGCAACATTTTGGAGAGAAAATTGGTGTTTTATTTCTTCAAGTTTGGCCTCACCCTACATCAATTTTATTGTGTGTATGATAATTATTTAAGGCTGGATTTTTATTTTTCTAAATAAAAGTTTTGATATTACCTTGTTTTTTTTTATATAAAGCACTTTGATAACTTCAATTTTTTTTATACTTTTCATATTCCGGTTCTCGGCGAAGTTTTGTAAAAAGGGTAGATTTTTGTAACAACTCCTCTTAACAAACAAAAAAAACTAAAATGTCCTAGAGTAAAAAGAGGAGGCTTGAAAGTTGTTTAACAGAAATAATCCAGCGTTAAGGCGTAAGAATGATAACCGGCGAAGGGGCCACTTTGTCAACAAGTTGGGAACTTTTTGATGTCGGTTTAAAGAGAGGCGGCCTCTCGTAAAGACGTTCCTTCCGGTTTACGACGCAAGGGGCAAGAAGTCTGCCGAATGCTGAATGCTGATCCCTTCCGATTTAAACAACCGTCCAGCCCCCAAGGCGATTTATTCGATATTGAAAGCGCCATCTGTAACAATTAGACAGAAACCCTGCCCGTTCGATGCCAAATGGACTGTAACGGACTTTAGAATATTGACTTTAATTGTTTCAACTTTGCGCTTTGATTTGTTATACACAAACAAATTACTTTCTCTCTTTACAATTTATACTTGAATTTTATTTTATTTTTTTTTTTTGCAAAGTCTTAAAAAAAATTTAGTCGATCAAGGAAGACTTCAAAAGGATTTTACATTGATTTTTTTTTTAAACGAATTTTATCTTTTCGAAACTTTTATAAAGATCAGATCGAAGGAGAAAAAAGCGAAAAGAAGACGGTCCGTTACATAGTCACGGGTTCTGGAAATAAAGGGCACCCCTTGCCACGTCCTCTTCACATAAGCTCCTCCGAGGCCCACTCGAACTTCACCCCTATTCTCACCCTTCTAGGGTCATTAGGCCATTGTTTACATTTTTATATCCTATTTACATTTTTAAACGCCGCTTTTGAATGCAAAGCAGGTCTGAGATACGCGTACAAAATAGACGGGGAAAACAATTATTTGTCGAAAAGCTTCTCTTTTTTTATTCATTTTAGAATTATACTGTTTTGTTTTGAATAGGAGTGATAAATTATATTATGTAACAATGCGCTGAATATATCTTCTTTTTGGATCAAGTAGCCCGTAGGATATCAAATTAGCAAAGGAATAAAAGAAACAAGGGGAGGCTACGGATCAGGGATTTTAATGACAGCAGGGAACTCCACTGTATACACAAATTACCACTGAGGAAGATTCGTTTCACAACGTTGAAAACGCTCTTTTCATAAAGAAAATTCCATGTTACAGCATATTGTTCGACAGCCTAAAGTACGAGTGATAGAATTGTAGTAAGTAAAGATTTAATTATTTTAAAATATTTCATAGGTACGTCAAATAACTTCTTTCAATTAATTTATCTTTATGTAAGGTATTAGTTGAAGTGAAAAAGCTAGTGTGATGAGCGGGATTCGAACCAAGGACCTTCCCCTCAATACGCCGCTGCTCTGTCCATTTGAGCTATCCTGACATCGATCCCCTCGGACGTCGACTTATCTCAACTAACAACCGTTCGAATTTTCCCTCTTTTTGCCATTTTCCATTATATTTCGTGATCCGACAGACCAAATAACTCATTTCAATTAATTTATTTTTATGTAAGGTATTAGGTGAAGAGAAAAAGTTAGTGTCAATAGCTGGATTTGAACCCAGAACCTTCGTCTCAATACGCCGCTGCTCTAACCGCTTGCGCTGTCGATCCCCTTGAACACCAACTAATCTCAACCAACAACCGTTTGAATTTTCCCTGTTTTTGCACTTTTCTAATTTCATTTTTATTAGTATGATAACAATGCAAAAGCTTAAGTGGTTAGAGCAGTGGCATATTGAGCCGAAGGTCGTAGGTTCGAATCTCGCTCATAACACTAGCTTTTTCACTTTAACTAATACCTTACACATAGATTAATTAATGTGGCTAAGAGTGCCGAAAGTTTCAGGAGGCAATATAAAACTTCCTATAAACCCTTGTCGTAATCTTAACGGTGAAGAACAAAACCAGTATCAAACAGTCAGAGGACTGGCTTCACAACTAAATGCAAGTGCAGCTACCGTGTCAAGGAACATAGATGTTCCTGTCTTTACCCATGAATCCGAGGGGACTTCTCAGAGGTCCAGTGTTCTCAAAGAGAACACCTTTGTTACATACCTTAGCTTGGTAGGTGGTTCAATGTTAACCAAGTTCAGAAGTGCCCTGAAAAAGCATGTGTCATGAAAAAAAGAGTTTTGTGGTTTCTGGCACAGCATTTCAGCGGAGTTTTTCAGCACTCGGGACAGATAGACAAGGCCATCTATCTCCGTCTCCAGTTGGCCGGTACCCTCTAGCTAAGGTGCAATGCAATCCACGACCACCACGAGTCCAACCTCAATTATTAGAGGTGCTTGGATAATCTGGATATTGTTCAGTATTATTTTTAAGGGGGGACTGATCGCCCATCCTGGATTTCATACAAACCCCCTACTGACGCACCCGTTGCGTAAGGGGTGCGGGTCCAGTAACCCAGAAAGCCACTGCCAAAGCTAAGGAAGGGTAGAGTATAGGAATGTAAGGGGGAAATTTGCCTAAATCATTGGTTACCCCCAGGTACCAGAGTTGACGGTCAGGCTTTGCCTAGGTCCAAAAGGAAGGTGCACCTGTGCACTGAGCGCAGCAGTCCTTAAGACATGCTTTTCCAGGCTAAAACCCGAGCCTTTACTTGAAAGAATAATCACGATTAAAAATTGATTGCTTAATCAGCGTCGGTCAGGACAGTGGTTAAATATCGACGAAAGACCAGGATAAATGTCTAAACTAAATTTACACACAAGGAAACGTACGGTCAATGATGGCCCATGGGTGGAATGGAATGGAACCGCTCGTGTTTGCCTAGAGGTGAGACCATTACCTGTACATCGGACTGCAAGGAAATTGAAGAAATGCATAAATTGCTCAAAAAACAACCTGAGTCTGTCGGATAGGTGAGACAATGGCAGACTCTCAGAGTACTGTGCATGGTGTGCCAGCATCCATAGCCCTCCCAAGTTCCGGGGTTCAAACTCAACCAGAGGCCAGCCCCACCCACCCCAGGAAACATTTTTCAAAATGGCGTTCAAGTACAAAAAGCGTGTTCAGATCTTGTTTCATTTCAAAACTTTACTTTGAAAAGAGACATTTCCCAATACGGCCTGTATATTTGCGTACTGCAAATGTCTATTAATGGTATATTTTGGCTGTAGGATATTGCACCAATCGATTCCGTACTATCCAGGTTAATGTCTGATAATTCAAGTCGCAACTTAAAATAGACTTTTTTGGTCTATTTCTTGTGATGAAAGAATCGCCAAATTTAATTCAAGAAAACACGTCTAAAAAAATCTCCAGCCATGCGAATATATTCGCCTCGAAATCGGTTTATTTACAGGAATGAAAAAGGAGGCCTCCCTAAATCATTAAGGCATAACTTAAGAAACGTTCCAAACGGCGCCTTGGGACTTGAGCTTTATAAATTAAAAGTTGTCCCTTTAAAGGGAGACGGGGGGGGGGCCTGGGATATTTGCCCTCCCCAAAGTCGTTCATCTTTTGTCTTCCCACCGAAGGGGCGGAGGCGGAAGAAGATTATCCAAATTATCCAATAAAATGTCCATTTAGTTAAGTTGATGATGTCACGCCGGGCTGACACGTCGTTTCTCCTTGGAACTTAGAAACTTCTATAAAGATACGGGAAAAAATCCGATTGTGAAATATATTTTAAAAATTATCATTTTGTAAATTGGGACGTTTTTTGTTTTTGGTGGGAGAAACCGTTGAAAGGAGTGCGATAACTCTGGTCTCATGAGGAAGGGATATCCCGGCAAAAATTGCTCCCGCCCTTTTATTACTTTCTTCATTTCAGCCTTTCCATATGAAAAGGGTGGGTACTTGTATAAGAGAGCATTAAAACCGTTTTAAAAACGAGCACTGCTTACATATTCAAATCTCCTGTTTATCGGAACCCCTGAAAAGCGATAACATGGAAATTCTTTTAAAAAAAACACGCTCTATTTTTAAACAAATTATCTACGTATAATAGAGTACATACTAGATTCCATATGGTTCATCATAACTGGATGCTTTTTATGACATAAATTTTCAAAGAAATACCAATACATTCACTAGTTTCTAATTGCTTTTATATTTGTATATTGGTTTTAATTTGTGGTGATTAGTGACAGTGATTATTCAGAACTCGTGGCCCTGAAGATGTTCTCAATAGTGGTCAAAACGTTGGCACGATAAAGAAAATGTTTTTGTGCTGGGGCAGTATGGTTCGGATGTATTTCTTGGTATGTCTCCATGTCCTTCTGAATGCGCCAACGTGGAGAATCGCTTTAATCCGAGATGCCGGGCGGTCTCACAGACTTGGATTCGTCGCTTGAACGGCCATCCCGTCTCTTTTATCCACCCAGGGGAGCCATAGCTCACTTAATGTGGAGCTACGACGACAATGGGTGGTACAGTGTGGGCAAGGAGATCCTCGTGCCTTCGGCATAATTCCTTGAGACTTCTCCCAACCCTTGGTTATAAAGCGGTTATCCAGGAGCAAAATAATGGTGGAGCAATGAGGAAGTGGTAATCTCTCTAAAATACAAGGTGGATTCGCTCTCCGGGTCGACAGTGGTCGGCCAGTGCTTCATCAGAGGCACACGTGGGTTATGTATGGTTGGGGTAGCAGATTCAATCTGTATAGAGAGGAGGATGCCAACCATCTCATACTACGGGGTATCCACCAATGGAGTTGTAGCCCACATAATGTGAAACTACAACGACAATGGGTCGTACAGCGAGGACGAGGCTCGGAGCCCTGAAATGTTACACCTCGTGTCCTCATTTACCTTCTTTTTTCACTTCACGTTCCTTCTCTCTTTTCCTGGCGACCTCCCCTAACCCAACATAATGGTGTAGCCTTGAGGGCGTGGGAACACCTGTAAAGCACAAGCTGTACTCGGGTCGATTTATCAGAGGCACACGAAGGTTATGTACAGAGCAGCACACACGGGGGAAAGTGCCTAATCTGTACGACGGGTTAATAGAAATGTTTCAAAGTCTGGCCCCTGCTACAATGAAAACGGACTTGTAGTGGTTAGTGGTGATGGTCCTAGAGGGGACTTAGAGAATAGGCTGTTCTTCTATCTGTGACCTCCGCCCAAGCACTTGCGTATGATCTTCCTTATAAGCCCGGTCTCACGGAATCGAAGCCTATAGTGTTGAGAACGCTCAGACTACGGTAGCGGAGTCACTCGAATGGATATGGGTATGGTCAATGGTGTCGACACGAATGGCGGCCTTTACCGAAGGAATTCTCCTCTAGGGGGTGGTTGACAAATCCACATTAAACAAAACCGCGGCCTGAGCAGATCCGGAGGTTTTTACCCTAAAGAAGTCCCAATACTATGGCCTCTATCTAGAGAGTCGGGGGTGACAAGGCTGTGCATTTCAGCCACCTTGGGTAGTCCGTTGCGCGCGGGATACGGTCAGACGCTTAGTGCAGACCTTACCAATCGGAATGGGCAAGCGGAGAGTGAAGTTCGTCTTGGCCTCTCGAAGCTGGGAAAATTTCTATACCAACGCTTGGGCTGTAATACCGGTTCTGAGCGGAGGTGCGTTATCTCTCATCTTGAGAATCAAAACGTCCGCTATGGCCAAACGGACGTTAAAGATCCTCATGCTCAGATATGGTCGGCATTAAGAAGAACCCCTTTCTACAAGGTATTTTGATTAGAATATTTTTGGCAAAATGGAATTTGAGAGCCATGACATCAACAAGCATCTCCAGAGACTAGGTGAAACACCCCTCGAAGTTTTAATTGATTTTTATTATGTAAGCTATTGAAGCCTGTCCCTGAATTGTGGTTCTGGCCTCTCCCTGGATAAATATGGTGGTAGTAGATTCAGAAGGACTTCCAGGGAAGCCGGTGGGTTGTTCCCAAGGCACCAGTTATGCCCACCAATCTCTAAACAGTACAGACCGGACCACCCTTAGATTCCCAGCAAACCGCTGTTACATTACTTAACTCTCGCAGAACTCTTATAAATTAAAAACCAAATTTACACAACTTTTAAACTATAAACGCGAGGGCGATAATTAAAATTTGTACTCATATTTATTGCAATTCTGTGTTTGGGGGTTCATATTAAAATAAATCATTTAAATTATATAGTCGTGTATATGGAAAAAACATGACCCCCAATTATACTTAATGGATTAATCATTTTCACATTTTAAATTTTAAATTTACGTGTAAGTGCTCAACGCCTCGTTCATTTATTGCGCAATTAGTGGATGTTGAAACATAATTTTTCATTTTAACTGTATATTTAGAATCCCGGTATTGAAAGGAATTCTATTCGAAAATCATTCACGAAAATAGGCAGTTTAGGTCTTCAGTATGACGAGAAGGATTTCGCTTTGTTTGCGCGTAAACAAACTGTTCGCTCAGACAGTTACTTGGTCACCCCCTTCTTTTCTCAAAAGTGTTCATCTACAATAATTCAAAGTTCATTGTATCATTGAAGCGTTTTTAGCCGGGACGGAAAGCCTCAGACATCCCTCATCCTATAGAGGAGGGTTGTCGAGCAAAGGGAAAACCGGGGGAGAGGCGACATAAGAAAATAATGGGCTAATCTTTATCGCCAGTGAGTTTTTGTCTCGGTCCCCGAGCAGCTAATAGCGGCTCTTTAAAGCCTCTGTTGTCGTTGTTCAAGGGACAAAATATTACCTCGATATATTCCCTGCCCGACACCCGATTCTCAATCTACCCTTTTCGATC
The DNA here is from genome assembly GCA_039619505.1 of Cimex hemipterus. Lineage (NCBI taxonomy): Eukaryota > Metazoa > Arthropoda > Insecta > Hemiptera > Cimicidae > Cimex > Cimex hemipterus. Next base: position 12,184,476 of record CM077114.1, on the reverse strand, counting down.
TTTATCTCTTTTAAAATCTTCTTTATGCCTGTTGTATTTTTTTTTTTTTGTTAATTTCTTTCTTCTAGTTTGCTATAACTATACATTTGGAAAGAATATCGTCGATTACCTACGGTCAATTCCTACAGGTTGTCATTTTTTCGATGGCCAGCTGAATTTCTCTTTAACCATAGAAGCTATGAAAAAATCGTTTATTATTTTTCAGCCTAGTTTCAAATATTTACATTTCTTTTGAGAACTTCAAAATTTCAAATAATTCCCTAAACAACCTGACACCTCGTTTCAAAGGATTTTTATGCTGGAAACAATGTTCCAATTTAAATTAGCCCAAAAACGACAAAGTTATGACAAAACGTTTGAAAAAAGTGCAGTAATTTGATCTCCGATTTCACGGTCGAACTACCTGCTTTGCAGGGGGCCACGGTAGCCGAGTGGTTAAGGCGTCAGACTCTCGGCTAGTAGACCCCGTGGTCGTGGGTTCGATTCCCACTCTCTGGAATTTTTCTGACGCCTAAGGGAACCGGTGGCCGCAATTAAAAGAAATTGACACGGCACTCATCAATGGAAGGGGCGGGACCGGGTCTCAGCGACCCTGAACCTGGTCCCAACCCCCTTCAAAAATGAGTTTCTTCGATGGAAGAACACTGGTACAACGGGGGCTCAAGTTCACTTTGTGTTGTGAGCCCTCCCCCAAAACTGGAGCCAGGGTATAGTACAATAAGCTGTACAGCTGCAGTGCTCAGTCCCTGGTATCCATCCATCCACATCCACCTGCTTTGCATAAAGATGCAAACATTCGCTTTTTTTAACCATCACCGGTGCCCAGTCATGGAGTCAAAGGAGGTGGATTGACAAGCATTTTCTACCCTTTGCCGCATTTCTTCAATGGGATTGCTGGGTAGAAACAGTTTTTTTAAATGGGACCATAGAAAGTAATCGTAGGTAATCGGGTCAACAAGAAGGTCAACGGATCGACCCATGAGGTCATATCCACCTAACCTGGACTCACTTGTCGCGATTGGAGTGAATAATCATACTGGAGAATCATTCTTTGTCGTTGAAGAGGAACATCATCCAATACCGTTGGTAAAACTTCCTTAAATTCATATCAATGAGATCCATAGTTGAGGTAATTCCTCGACAATTTCTTGGACGATGAGCTTTGAGGTTGGCTTCGACAAAATAGAGGCTAGTGTAAATCCTAACGTAGACCAATACACCACCACCCCACTGAAGAGTGCGCGAACGTACAAAACCTTCCTTGGTAGACTCTTCGCCGCCTGCTATCACTATATAGAAAGGCGATTCATCAGTAAACAGCATTCCGATTGGTGTTCTCTTCTAGGCGATCACTGTACTGTATTCTAGGTCATGGCCAGATGCGAAAAGAACCTCATTGCCTTAATTGGCACTGCGACCCTCAGTGGGAGACATATGCACCACATGCTCCTGAGTTACTGGTGGTGGGCTGTTGCTACAGATCGTCTCAAAGAGGAATTCGATATGTGGTCAATATCCCTCCAACGAATTGTACCCAAAATATATTGTATTTCCTTTAGGATCTGGCGGGCACTATGGACAGGGGTCTTGCAGTAATGCCAATATTACTGTCCTCTCTTTAGCGCCTGAGACCCACTACCTCCTAATGGCACTTCCAGTCTTTCAGAATCGAGCTAAAGCCGACCACCCTCTGAGAAACGCCGACTACCTCTGCGATACCCACTTGCCTGTGACCTCGATGACGCATTCTCACAATAATACTGCGAACTTCTGGTTCAAGATTGTGTCTTTCCATCGTTAAAACCAACTGATTTAAAATGGAGAAACGACGAGTAATGTAGCTATTTTTATGAAATATTTTCTTGATGATGGTGATGCATACAGATACTAGGAAGTAGTGGCTTTGTGTTCACCAAGTATAGCAGTGTTCAGGCTAATTTCACATCCCTTGTTCCTTGGTTTCTACAATCGACTTTTCGTCAGGACAGTCAAATCATTGACTGTACTTGATACTCTTTTCCCTGAATTCTCTTTCTACCATCGATCAGATGTGTCTATTAAGCAGTTGCTTCGCAATCGAAGATAATGTCATTGGGAGATTCTTCTGTGTACAGATAATTTTATTAATGAAATCCCAATGTTTGTTCAGATGCGAGTGACCGGTTAATAGTCTAATCATAACTCTCTAATTGTGGCAGTTTGACCGTCTTGATGAGGTTAGTCTGAACATATGCCTACCTTTGTTTAGCACTTCTAGAGTTCATCCAGTTCTCCTGTTGGCTTTTTTGGATCCATTCTGGGTTTACTTCGGTCATCCCAAGAGTTCAAGGCCTGTATGGTCTTGCAGATCCTCCTCTTGCCGGTGTGTATTTTTCATTGCTCAAAATTTCTTTGTGGCCTGGTATCTACGATATCAAGTTAATTTGTCACTTATGTTTTGGAGATTGTAACAGAGAGCACGCTTTGAGAAACTCTGTGCCGGTGACCTCAATGAGTCATTCTCACAATAAAACTGCGAACAAGTCAAAATATAAAATTTATAGTAGTCCGGCCTGCCGTACATGACCCGGTTTTCCTATTTTTCATAAAGCAAACGCTCAGGTTGTGTAATGTCAATACTGTCCCTGGAAATAAATTATCAGGAGGATTGTTAATTCCAGAAATAAATAATAAAAAAAAAAACGAGGGAAGCTTCTGAAAAGGGGGAAAATTGAATAAAGCCTGGAAACGAGGGAGGAAATTAAACAATTAATTTACATTGTTTAAAATGGGTTTTTTGCGTCTTCCGAATCGTAGAGAAGAAATATTAATATTGATATACGCTCCTTTTAATTAAATATGGTAATTAAATAAAAGCTCGAGTCCGAACCCCTTCAGTTAAAGCCCTTGGGGTGTTTTTCCGTCTTTGCGGCCTCAGCCGTTGTTTATTTCAACAGGCGTTTCTCTTTTTTTACTGTCGAGAATATTCCGAATAGAAAAAGGATAAAGGGTTTTAAAAGATAATGGCGAATCCCTTTGTTTATTGGAAAGAAATGCCCGTCGCGAGAACTTTAATATAATATAACGAGATGAGTTTCTGGACTCAACAGCTCCCCTTGAGAAAGGGGTAAAAAAGCAATAAAAAGGAAACCATCCACCCGCCCCTACCCCGTCCCGCCGCGCCCTTCAGACTCTTATTTCCCTTTACTTTCTGAAGCTTCGCTTTCTTTGCTCCGCCATTTTATTTCCCTTTGTTCTTTTTTACCATCTGGAAATTGCAATCTCCTCCGAACTCCCCCCCCTTCGGACCTCCTTTCTCCAACCTACTTCCTGAAATATAAAATGAAAAATTCAACAGATTGCCTTCTCGGTTCCGCTGCTTTTGATTTAACAAGGCTCGGCCAACTTCTACTAAGTTAACAAAGACGTTCTACTTATCTTCGGCCCGCAACCAATCCAATCAACTCGACTCTAACAGTTCTGTTAAACTGAATTCTAAAAGGTGGAAAAACATAGTAAAATTAAAATGAGCCGGTTTCGTTTAAAATTCTAAATAGTCGTACAACTTCCTAACAGAGATCCCAAGAGAAATTTCATATCTACCCCACATTGAAAACCCACGTAATCTTGTTTTCACCGAAATTAAATTCTATATTGATCTATTTATTTTAATTTGATGCAGACGGGCTTGGCCTTCATTACATACAATAATATGCAATACTGATAATAATATGCAGGAGGCGTCAGTAAAGTGAAGGTCCTGGGTTCGAATCCAGGGACCCTGCATTCAAAAAACAGTAGCATAAGAATAAATTAAGAATAACCCTATTCATTTTTGCTTGCTGAAGATTGCTAATCTTCGTGTTTACTATTTTTGAGTAAATTCGATAAGGTGAAGGTCCTGGGTTCGAATCCAGCGGCCCTGCATTCAAAAACAGTAGAATAAGAATAAATTACGAATAACCCTATTCATTTTTGAGCAGTTTTAATAAATTTTTCATTGATTGCTAAACTTCGTGTTTACTATTTTTGAGTAAATTCGATAAGGTGAAGGTCCTG
>CM077114.1:12161808-12180428 GCA_039619505.1 Cimex hemipterus | reverse complement strand
GTAAATTCGATAAGGTGAAGGTCCTGGGTTCGAATCCAGGGACCCTGCAGTGGAAAAACAATAGCATAAGAATAAATTACGAATATCCCTATTCACTTTTGTGCAGTTTTAATATTTTTTCATTAATGGCTAATCTTCCTGTTTATTATTCTTAAGTAAATTGTAAATTTGATAAGGTGAAGGTCCTGGGTTCGGATCCAGCGGCCTTGAATTCAAAAAATAACATAAGAATAAATTCCGAATATCCCCCCCCCCCTATCGTGAGGTTGAGATTTCAAAGTTGATGTCCGAGTGGATCGAAGTCAGGATAGCTCAAGTGGTAGAGGAGCGGCGTATCTAGACGAAGATCGTGGGTTCGAATCCCTCTCGTCCCACTTTTTTTTTTCATCTCAACTAAAAACCTTAATTAATTGTAATGTATCAATTGGTCAAGCGGACCACTAAATTAGTGATAATAATAATAAAAATAATAACCCCATTATATTCCGTGGTCCGGTTGACAAAATAACTTCTTTCATTTAAGGTATTGGTTGAGATAAAAAAAAAGTTAAAGACGCGGGCGGGGTTCGAACCCACGACCTTCTGCTCTCTACGGTTCTCTGCTACGATAGCTCAAGCGATAGAGTAGCGTGGTGTTGAACCCACGGTCGTGGGTTCGAATCCCGCTCGTGTCTTTAACTTTTTTATCTCAACCGATACCTTACATAAACATTAATTAATTGAAAGAAGTTATTCGGCCAATCGGGCTACTGAATATAATCGATTTAATAATTTTTATAACCATTTGTATATAACAGCAGTCAAGTTGGCTGAAAGTGCAACTTTAATTTAACTATTTTTTTGAGATATAAAAATTATATCCTCCACTCAATTCCAATCTTTCACACAAATTTATTAATTTTTCAGAGCCGGCCAATAGTAAGTTATTACTTTTGGGAAAAAAAATATGCTTATTATTCTGTTAATAAAAAAAGAATTTTTTTTATACATGCAATTTTTATGTATATCGACCTCGACCAGTCTCCGAATTCTTTTGTTGTTAATTGGTTCCAGTCTTTCACACAAATTTATTAATTTTTCAAAGCAGGCCAATAGCAAGTTATTACTTTTGGCAAAAAAAAATATGCTTATTATTCTGCTAATAAAAAAAAGGATTTTTTTATACATGCAATTTTTATGTATATCGACCTCAACCAGTAGCCCTCCGAATTTTTTTGTAGTTAATTGATTTCAGTGAATTGGGATAATTAATTATCCGGCGAATCGAATAATTTATGACAATTTGTCAATAAAATTCCGCTTTTGAATCTTTCCCTCAAAACACTTTACCGATGTCATTCTGATTGGCCGTTTCCTGTTTTTAATTTGACCCTCTCGTATCGGCGAGATATATAATTAAAACGGCCCTCCCACGGATTAAATAATTATTTTGTCGATTTCAAATGAGAGATGTTTTACATAATTTGCGCCGTCCTAATTATTTTTATTCGACGATGCGTGCACGCTTTGTTTATGGTACGTTTCGAAAATATGTATCCCGTTTATCGGGGCCCGGTTTTAACTCGATCGGGGGGTTTTACGATGTGATTTATTTTTAATTAGGTTTACGTCAATTTTGAATTGATCACGCCCATTGTCACAGGATTGGCCGGGGCCCCGTCCCTTTTTTTTGAATTAAGCAAAAACTCATTTGGGAGTTAATTGGCGAGTTGGTAATTTTACTGTGTCATTATTTGAAAACGTCCCCGAAGGTGGATTAAATTTTAATCTCATTGTATTGGAGCCAATTCGCATCGGAGGAATAACCATTAAAACGTGAAAATTGAAGGAAAAAGTTCATAAAAATTGCGTACAACTAATCCCAAACAGATGAATTTTGGAAAAAAAAGTCACATATGAACACTGGATTAATCTTGCCCGGATTCGAACCGACCACGGCATGAATTTGAGTTGCAAAATGGTGAATTTGATTTTTAAAATTATAAATTTGATGTATAAAATAGGCAATTTCATTAGTAAAATAATGAATTTGTTTTACAAAAAAAGTAAATTTGATTTGAAAAAAAAATGTATTTGTGTGGTGATTAGTGACGGTTAATTGATATTATTATTGACACAGTTAGATGCGGTCTGGTGTGATGAAGGATTTCCAATCCTAACGATAACAACGATTATTATCAGGGCGCAAAGAAATTTTGGTAAAGTACACACTGGTCAGAGGAGGGTCGGCAAGGCATAGGTCATGAACCTATTCTTGCGATGACAAAAACAAATATAAAATCCTCCGAGTATGTATCCAAATAAGACAATAATGTGGATTAAATTTAGAGATGGCACAGCAAGCAGAGAGGCCGAAAGGGAAATTGGTGGTAGGACCAGGTCACTAGTATCTGAGTAAACATCTTCATAACATGATCCTATTTGTAGGTTATGTGATGATGGTAAGAATGCGCGTTTTTTGTACAAGCCTGAAACAAGTGATGACCTTGGTCTTTCAACCTGGAAAGGATGCCATCAGAGCTTATCCTCATAAGACCAAATAACCAAGCAGCTCTAAAAGCAAATGACATAGCAAGTCAGTGAATGCATTCAAAATCTCCAAAATCTAAGGAGTAAAATAAGCTATCTTGGGTATCAGGACACAAAGGAATTTTGGGTAACGAAAAGTACACACTGGCAAAAGGAGGATCTGCAAATCCGTAGGCCCCGAACTTTTTCTTGGGTTAACAAAAAAAGCAAACAGAATCCTGCATCACAAAATGATCCAACAAATGGAAAAGTCAAGTGGATAAACTCTATAGGTGCTAGACTCAGGCTAGCATATGCTAAAGGAAACCTCATCAAGACAGAGAAACTGCTACAGTTAAAAAGTGCTAAGACTATTAACCTGCCATTGCCATCGGAAAAAACATTGGCATTGATCTGTACATTATGCAACGAAGAGGAAGAATCTGTCACCGATGTTATTTTCGAATGTGAAACAACTGCTCAATGGAGACATGACCTGGGATAAAAAGAAAACTCAGCCAAAGGAGGATAGTCACTGACATAGTATTTCTTAAAAGAAGAATCGAGTCGATTACACTTAAACCCTCACTTCCTAGTTTTCATCATCATCATTAGGATTTTGTGTTGGTTTGTAGTAGAGAAATAAAAATACACGAGGCGTAATTTGTCATAGTATTGCTTCAAAAGTTCAAATTAATTCAGCTTCATTTGAAGGTTCTGTCCTCTTGTGATGGTGATCAGTGTTGGTAATGAATTCCATGATCTTTTTTTTTTCTGGAATTCGGGTACCCGTCCCGCCACGGGAAGTATTTGTTTACAGTCCCTCAGATGGGAGGGTTGCCGGTTGACCAGGCTGAGGGGTGAAAACCGGTTCGCCGGACAGATGCTCGTCTGACCAGTCCGGTCACCTGCCCGAAATCCATTGTCCGGGAAATGTTACAACCCCTCTGGCATTTTTATTTTCGTCCGGCGCATTGTTTCACGCCGTTTGTTAATTTCCGACCCTCTGAGGATCGGGGTGCTCGTACAGGAGGCGTTTCGCGTCCTTGGATCGGCGGAAGTAAGACCATCTATCGATCTCATTCTGTCCGGCCTGGAAGAAAAATCAGTGCCCTCGAGGAAGGGTCGCTATGAAAAAGGGAGAGGGAAAGAATGGAAAGGGTGGCAAATGCGACCTAATGGAAATAGAAATTGGCAATCAGGGAACAAAAGCAGGGCGTATTCTTCAAGTAGAGCCGCCCCCAGCCGGCGAAACCCTTCCCACCGGCTCTCTTCTTAAAACTTTATTACCACGCTGAGGAGGAGGGACAGGAATATAAGCAATATGCGCCTCCGAGAGACGAGGGATGAATATAAAAATAAGGCGTGAAATTTCTTGGTAATGACACATCGAGGGAGGGCGAGTCTTAAGCCTTTTGTTGTTTTTAATTCGAGTTGTCGCCGTCGTTTAGCATTAAGCTTGGGGGATCCGAAGAAAGGGGTGAATCACGACGCTCGTTATCCGTGGAATTGAGACATTGCTATTTCCATGTTCAATCCACTTGGATAAACTTCGAACACGAACGATTATTGCAAAAACCATCCCATTCATTCATTTTACACTATTACGCTCTCACGGGACAAAAAGTCTGATCCCGAAATCTAAAAATATTTTCTCTCTATTTTATAGCTATAAATTTTTTATAATCCTGAATTTCACAATGACCGCTATGACATTAAAATATGACATTTCCACCTGGGTTTGAAAAATGATAAGCCTATACTTTTCTTCTACTTACCTGTTTGTTTTGGCTGGCAGCTCCTTGTAGCCTTGGGGGTTGTTTTATTTACAGTGATTCGGCAATAGAAAATTCACCATTTTGCAAATACAATTCGTTATATTCAATTCAAATTCATACTTTCGCAAATCGAATTTTTAAAATGAATTCATTATTTTACAAATCAAACTCACAATTTTGCAAATGAATTTCACTCTTTGACCGAAATATTCACCTCTTCGCAAATAAAATTTATCATTTTTTAAATTAAATTCATTTTTACAAGCCAAATTAACACGTTTGCGAATCAAATTTACTCGCTTGCAAATCATTGATAATTATTCAAATTGATACACTTTTCAAAATTAAATTGATTATTTTTCAAATGAAATTTACTTTTTTGTAAATCCAATTCATTATTTTGCAAATCAAATTCACTTTTCAAAATTAAATTGATTGCGTTCAAATGAAATTTACTTTTTTGTAAATTAAATTCATTATTTTGCAAATCAAATTCACTTTTGAAAATTAAATTGATTATTTTTCAAATTCATACACTTTTCATAATTAAATAGATTATTTTTCAAATGAAATTTACTCGTTTGTAAATCAAATTCATTATGTTTCAAATGAAATTTACTCTTTTGTAAATCAAATTCATTATTTTGCAAATCAAATTCACTTTTGAAAATTAAATTGATTATTTTTCAAATGCATACACTTTTCAAAATTAAATTGATTATTTTTCAAATGAAATTTACTCTTATGTAAATCAAATTCATTATTTTGCAAATCAAATTCACTTTTGAAAATCAAATTCATTGTTTTTCAAATTGATACACTTTTCAAAATTAAATTGATTTTTTTCAAATGAAATTTACACTTTTGTAAATCAAATTCATTATTTTGCAAATCAAATTTACTTTTCAAAATTAAATTGATTATTTTTCAAATGAAATTTACTTTTTTGTAAATCAAATTCATTTTTTGCAAATCCAATTCACTTTTGAAAATTAAATTGATTATTTTTCAAATCAAATGCCCTTTTCAAAATTAAATTGATTATGTTCAAATGAAATTCACTTTTTTGTAAATCAAATTCATTATTTTGCAAATCAAATACACTTTTCACAATTATTCAGATATCGTCAGATGCGGTCTGGTATGATGTAGGTTTCAGAGAAACATTTTCTTTATTGTTTCGAGCTTTATTGAGATCATCTTCAGGGCTCAAATTGTTACTAGCACTCTCAACACGACACGTGCGATTGGCACAGTTACCCACAAGACAAACACTTTGAGACCTAAAGATGATATCAATAAAATTGCGTCTTATAATCCAATAGGAACAAGCGTTGATGGATGTTGTCATTATGGATCAAATTTTCTCCTAATTCGTTTAAACTGGTCAATAATGAACGAATTGCGTTTAATCACAGCATGATTAAGAAAATTGAGAGATTTGGAACCCTAGAAAGATTTGAAATTGTTCATTTTCACAGAAGCTATTTTTATACAGTATTTTTTTGATGATGATCACCATGAGGTCGGGATTTTGAGTTTGCCAAGTACAGCACTCTTCAGGGTTATTTTACTTCTCTAGTTGTCTGGTTTCTACAATCGACTTCTCGTAAGGACAGCTAAGTCATTGGCTTTGACCCTGCGTTTTCTTTCTATACCAGATGTCTCTATTAAGCAGTTGCTTCGCAAAAAAAAGCAATGTCGTTGGAGGTTTCTTTTATCTACATATGAGTTTATTAATGGAATCCCAATGTTTCTTCAGATGCCAGTGACCGGCTGATAGTCTAATCATAACGATCAAACTGTGGCTGTTTGACCGTCTTGATGAGGTTAGTTTTAACGTATGCCTACCTTTTTCTAGCACTTCTAGAGTTCATCCAGTTCTCCTGTTGCTTTTTTTTTTATTCATTCAGTGTTTATTTCGATCACCCCAAGAGTTCAATGCCTGTATGGTCTTGCAGAACCTCCTTGTGGCAGTGTGTAATTTTCCTTACCCAAATTTTCTTTGTGTCATTGTAAGTTTCTTCTATCTACAGATGGGTTTATTAAGGAAATTCCCATTGGTTAGCCACAGATGCCCAAGGTGTCATCAGGTTATCGGATTCCCCCAGGTTTTGGATATTTCTTATGCCTACACTGAGTTTTGATTTGATTTTTTTTACAAGCAATGCTTTTAGGACTTCTTGGCTGTTCTTATAACGATGATAAATGTAACTTATTTTAAAATTTTTCCAAAGCACGCGCACTGATGGCTCCATCTTGGAAGACCAAGGTCTACTCCCCTAATGAATTTGACTGCTCGTGCTTTAGCCTTGTAGAAAAACCATCTAGTCCGGCTGCTTCGTGTATTTTTGAGCCATCTGTAACCATCTGATGTTCTCCTGATTTCCTTTTCCTTTTTAGTCAATCGAGAATTAGAGTATTACCATAAAAATTTGAGACACACCCGACTTATTGACAAATTATCTAGGGTAAAACTTGTAAAATTAAAGCACTGGGTAAATACTGAGTGTGATTGTTTTCATATTCTTTTTTTAAACAGCTGATCTGGGTCAAAAGTTTTCATATGTCTGAACGACTCGATTACTTTTTGAATGATATATCGGTCCCATTTTTAATTTTATATGTTGCAACTATTTGATTCGATTAACTACGAAGAGCTTTAGCTCGGGGGATAGAGGCCATAAATTGCGTCAACAGGACTGTTGTTTAGATTGGACACTGCGCTGATGGATTCCCAGTTGGCATTAATAGAAGTCTACGATGGATAAATAGAGGACAAATCAACCGGGGCGGCGACAACTATTTGCATCCCCATTTATCACCGGTTTGAAAATAGAGCGGACGTAACGTATTGTCAATTTCCTCTGACGCCGAATTCGTCATAATGTCACTTTTACCAATTCCGCTTATCAGCCGGATCCACGGCCGGGAATTTATAATTCGACCCTGATTGATCAATTTCGGGCGGTGTGTGAGTTTTGATTTTCAATCGGCAAACAGGAGGACGGGGTTGATACGCGGGAACGTACACATTCCGACGATTTCGAAAAAAGGACTCATGGAAAAGAGGAAAGAAGCTATATGCTATGCCATCTGCTCGAAAACAGAAAAATTCTGTAAAGAAAACAACGTTAAACGATTTTTCTTTTTCTGATCATCGAAAAACGCGACCGAAACGACTAACATACTACTGCCAAGAAGCCGAAAATTAGCCACACTTGTGGTTCTGGGTTCGAATCCCGCTACACCATTGTCTTAAACGAATATTTTAAAAAAATACTATCAAGTAGTTTAACTTAACTTCCCAATGGATACTTTAACGTTAACTTCTGATAGTCGTATTTTTCTTTCTTCAAATTTTTTATGTTCATTTTGTACTTTGTGAATTTATTAATACGAAAAAGAACAAATATTGGAACATGTTAATACGAACGGATAAGCAGGCTGTGAAATTAATCATGAGGGAGAAAAAGGTCTCAAATATACTAAAATTTTGTTATTTGGTCAAAAGACTTAGGCTTAATAAACTGCTCCTGACTATCAAGTTCATAACGGTATTGGACCGATGGTCGTACTGCGTTGATCGTAGGCTTTTTTTGACCTTTCACCCTTTTCATTTCAAACATATCCAACACACCTGCATATTCCGTTCATTCGTGTTTAGGAATGATTAGAGTAAATCGGTTTTTAATTAACTATAATCCATGATTGTTGGGCATATTCTTCCTTTGATGATTACACTTATTAGGTGTTGATTTTCGGACTTGAACCATTCCTGGATCAAGTCCCAGTTTTCCCCAAGCGGTAGATGAAGTCTTTCCTGACAGACCTTGAAACAATTTAAATGTCCGTATCCACCATAGCCGGTGGGCCGGATGGTGTCCTAAACGCTTATTTCTCCAACGTTTATTATTTATCGAATCTTGTTGGAAATTTAACGTAGTTTCCAGGGGTATCAATAGATTTGTCCAAAACCTTTTAGTTTTGGGGACTATCATTGTTGATTTGAAGGAAGGTCGTGAAATCTTAAAAAATATAAAAGTGAAATAATTCCGAAACTGTGAAGATTAGAGCTGATAATCAATTAGAAATTTTTCGTTCCGTATTGAATGTAGAATCTACTGGAAACGTTTGTAACAGGAATAGCCGACCCCCCACAAATAAATAGATTAAAATACTTTGTATATAAGTATATTATACATATTATCAAAATATTAGTTTTAACGTGTGGGGATTAGTGACAGAATTGATAATTATTCAGAAATCTTGAAATGCGGGCTCGTGTGATGTAGGATTTCAGAAAAACATTTTATTTATAGTGCCAACGTTTCGAACTTTATCGAGATCATCTTCAGAGCTGAAAGTGTTTGTTTTTGCGTAATTGTGCTATTCTTGTGTGTCATGTGGCACTCTCAACACGGCACGCAAGAATAGAACAATTACACCGAAGACAAACACTTTGAGCCCTGAAGATGATCTCAATAAAGTTCGAAACGTTGGCACGACGAAGAAAATATTTTTCTGTAACCTACATCACACCAGACCACATCTAACGACACGACACTCAAGAATGGCACAATTACACCGAAGCCAAACACTTTGAGCCCTGAAGATGATCTCAATAAAGTTCGAAACATGGCGCCATAAATAAAATGTTTTTCTGAAATCCTACATCACACCAGACCGCATCTAACGACACGACACTCAAGAATGGCACAATTACACCGAAGCCAAACACTTTGAACCCTGAAGATGATCTCAATAAAGTTCGAAACGTTGGCGCAACGAAGAAAATGTTTTTCTGAAACCTACGTCACACCAGACCGCATCTCACGATTTATCAATAATTAGGTTTAACTCTATGTTCATTATGCTTTCAAGAAAAATTGTTTTGATTCTTTTGTGTTTCCACGTCCGTGGAGGTTTTATTATCTAGTTTTTTTTTTATTGTCTCGTGTATCCAAAATCTTTCGGCTTTGTCATGCAGTAGACCTAGGAGGTCAATATCCTTAGAAATCTGTTTTGAGTTATTTGTATTTCCGTTTCATTAGTTTGCAGATAAAACTCCATACTGGGCGGGCATACAATGGCGTTTGTATACGAGTCGCTTGTACAGGAGGACAATCCAGATTCTCTTGGGAGTAGCGGGAAAAGTAGTATAATGGCTATTTTTACTTTCTTAATCCTGTTTAATTCATGACGGACAAAATTTAGTTTTTTTTTGTCCATAATTAATCCAAGATATGTGACCTTTTGCGCACCATGGGATAGGGATTCCATTTGAGGTAATTGCCTCTTTGATTTGCTTGGCGTTTGGAAATATTTAGCTTTTACCTATGACAGTAGCAAATTTTTTGCAATTATAGTTCTCAGTTGATGAGAAAACAAACAGGACTAGGGTGAAAGACAGACCCAACTCCTTGTGGCGATAACCCTCCGGCAAAGCCCCAGCGCCGAAGCCACGGACAATAACCCATCTCCCCGATATCCGCCCGTGTCCGTTAGGGATGACAAAAGGAGAGCTCCTAGGAGCGGAAAAAGGAGAAAAAATCCGGCCTAATTGAAATATGCAAATGAAGGGGAGTCACAGGTGGTGAACCGGTTCCTGTGTGGACAGGGTCAGTAAGACAATGGTCCGAGGGGCCGGGGAAGCTTTTGTTTCAGGAGGAAAAATTGCCGGAACCGGATCCTGGGAACCGGGGGTCAGTCGAGGGTTGGGGCCCGCAGGCGAGAGGTGAGCACTCTTCCCTTCCTGTATCGTTTTCTGTAATCAAATGCTCGTCGACCACATGCCCTTCACTAGTCACCGGGATGTCACGCGGTAAAATTTCCTCAATCAGTCAGGTAAATAGATGTTTTATTCGTCTAAGAAACCTTCCATTTCTTGGATTTCTTTTTACTCCTTTTAAGGGGGTAGGGTCAACAAATTAAGCTACAAGACAACTTATATCTTATGACGTTTTCCGGCATTCATCTTCACAACACACAACAAAAATAATATTTTTTATGTCAAATCAACTCTTTCTAACATCAAGTTAATCTTTGACCTTCAAGTTGACTACTTTAATCTTCTAAATGAAAGTTTTTTTATAATCATTATAAATCACAAATGGAAATGTATGAAATAACAGAATGTAAAAGAAAATTCTTGTATATTGGAAAATTGTTAAGAACATTTCAATTAATTAAGGATTTTAGTTGAGATAAAAAAGTCAGTGTCACGAGCGGTATTCGAACCTACAACCTTTGGCTTGATCCGCCGCTGCTCTGCCACTTGACCTATCGTGACCTCGATCCACTCGGACACAAACTTCCCATCTCAGCCCCACCTTTTGAATTTTTCTACTTTTTTTATCTCAAATATATTTTAATTTTGTCCTGCAGGTCTATATTATTAACTCTTATGGTATCTAATTATTTTTATATTATTTGCTTTTAAGCATAAAGTCCATGCTTTATTTTTTCATATCTTTTAAATAACGTATCTCGATTTCTTAAGGAAATAGATTTTTCTGATTTTTTAAGATTTCACGGCCTTGCCCCAGATAAACATTATCAACAGCAAAACTGACACGTTTTGGACAAATCCGTTGATACCATTGAAAAACTTCGTTAAATTATCAATAAGATGTGATAAATACTGAACTTGTAAATATTAGGAAATTAAGTGTTTCAGTAAGCTGAACTTTGACAAAAAATTTTTTTTTTCAAAGTTGACAAACTTACTACGGTGATTCTAAACTGCTATTTCCAAACGTAGAGATCAGGAAATTTCAAAAAAACTTACTCCATTAAATATCCTTTTAGTGGTGCAATTGTTTTTTTAAATTAATTTGTTCAAAGATGAAGAAACAAATGAAGGGAAGGAAAAAACGTGATTGACAGATTGGTAAGGTCGACAGACGGAATAAAAAAGTTTTAACAATCAAAACTTTTTTTTTTAGTAGCTCTGTAATATTTAATTAACTTTTCTTTAATATTTCCCAATCGGTCAACCACGTTTTTTCCGTTTCCTTCATCAATTTCGTCACATTTTTGAAAAATGTAAAATGGTGTAACGTTTTTTGAAATTTGTTGGTCTCTAGGTTTGGAAATAGTTTAGAATCACCATAGTAAGATTGTCAACTTTGAAAAAAAAAAAATTTTTTTTTCAAAGTTATGGTTATTAAAACGCTTATTTACTCAACGTTTACAAGTTTACAATTGAGTTCGATCCACTCGGACACTTAACTTCCAATCTAAACCCCACCTTTTGAATTTTCGCTCTTTTTTTACCATTTTTCAACTTTTTTTATCTCAACAAAAACCTTAATTAATTAAAATATATTAATTGGTCAAGTGGGCCACTAAAACTAGTGAATTGTTAAGAACCAATAATAATTTGAATAATAATTACAATAAAACTAAAAATGATATGTAATTAAATACAAATACAATACAAAACTTAAAAACTATATGAAAATCAAAGACAATTAAAATTCAAATTTGTATAAAACTAAATTTAAAACATGATTCCTATTGTTTCAAAAAAAGATGTTTTTTATATAAAATGAATGGACTTTTAAATTAATTGCAATTAGCTATATAACATTAAATATGAATTAAAATTTATATAAAATGAAATCTAAAAACAGGATTTTTTATATGAGATATTTTTTCTATATATGCGCTCTGAAAATAATACCACAATGTGAAATTAATTACACTTAGAAAATAATTACTTCGAAGGATCGTGATACGGTCTGATGTGATGTAGGTTTCAAAAAAACATTTTCTTTACCGTGCCAACGTTTCGACCTGTATTGTGATCATCTTCAGAGCCTGGGATTTATAAAGTTTGTTTAAATTTTACAACTACATGTAGGACGAGAGGAAAATATTTTCCTATCATCTTACATTTATTATTAATTTTTTTTTCTCAACTTTTTGAACTCCATGAATAATAAAATGAAAACAGTGTTTTTCAAACAGCAACATAGATAACGTCAATTTTGGAGATGTATGGTGATTAGAGACCGTTAAGCGAAAATTATTCTGAAATCCTGAGATGCGGTCTGGTGTGATGAAGGTTTCTGAAAAACATTTTCTTTATCGTGCCAACGTTTCGACCTGTATTGTGATCATCTTCAGAGCCTGGGATTTATAAAGTCTGTTTAAATTTTACAACTACATGTAGGACGAGAGGAAAATATTTTCCTATCATCTTACATTTATTATTAATTTTTTTTCTCAACTTTTTGAACTCTATGAATAATGAAATGAAAACAGTGTTTTTCAAACAGCAACATAGATAACGTCAATTTTGGAGATGTATGGTGATTAGAGACCGGTAAGCGATAATTATTCCGAAATCCTGAGATGAGGTCTGGTGTGATGAGGGTTTCCGAAAAAAAATTCTCTTTATCGTGCCAACGTTTCGACCTTTATTGAGATCATCTTCAGGGCCTGGGAATTACAAACATTGTTTCCATTTAACAATTACAAAAAAGTGAATTTATACAATGAAAAATCTATTTTTTTTATATTTTTGTATTTCCTTAGTATTACAATTAAATTATATAAAATTAAATATAAAAACACGATTCTTATTTTATTCATTATAGAATGTTTAATATAAAAAACTGTTCTCTAGAAATCCATATGAATATTAAATAAAGTTAAAATTTATATAAAATTAAATATAAAAACATGCTTCTTAGTTCTTTTTTTAAAATATAAAATAATAATTTTAATTAAATCTCGAATTATTGGGAAAGTCATTAGCTTTTATAATTATATTATTTTAATTATATTTATAATTATTTGGACCAGCTTAACACGACAAGCAAGAATGGCACAAGTACACAGAAGACAAACACTTTGAGCCCTGAAGATGATCTCAATAAAGCACGAAACGTTGGCACGGTAAGAAAACGGTTTTTCTGAAACCCACAGCACACCAGACCGCATCTTACGACATCTGAATAATTATAATTAAATTTAACTTTAGTATTTTATATAAGAATCTAGTTTATGTTTGAAAATTAATTCTTAACTCAAAAGAAGATTGTTTTATTTTTATATGTAATTTTTATACTTCCAATTTTGCGAATATAACGTAAATTTTTCATTGTATTATTATAAAAAATAATAAAAAGTATGTCTTTATTTTTATTTTTTTTTAATTATAATTAATCTTCTCGTGATATTTTATACAAGAATCTATTTTATATTTGAAAACATTCTTAACTTAAAGAAGAATCTTTTTTTTTATATATATGCGTTTTATATAACTCCAGCTTTGTGAATATAAAATAAATATTTCAATTTTTAAAATTCAAAATAATAAAAAGTAAGTCGCTATATTTAATCATAAAAGTTGATTAATATTAGAAATTTTTAGGGCTTTTTAACGGCTAAGGTCATTTCACGCCCTATAAAAGTTTAATTTTAATTAATTTTCTTGTGATTTGTATATAAGAATTTATTTTATATTTGAAAAAATACCTAACATGAAAGAAAAATCGGTTAAATTTCAGTTTTGTGAATATAAAATTAATATTTCATTTTTTATATCGAAATAATAAAAACGTGGTTTTATATTTAATCTTATCATATTTTTATTGTAATTTTAATTCATTTTTTTTTGTAATATTTTATGTAAGAATCCGTTTTATATTTTAAAAAATTCCCAACTCAAAATGTTATGTTTACAATTAATTTTTTTTATAATTCATTATTTAATTACAGAGTAATTATTTTAACAAATTATTTCAAAATATTGAATATACTTAATTTTATAAAATTGAAAATTCAATTGATTTTCTTGTGGTATTTTATTTTTTTTGGTCGATCAGATTGTTTTTGCGTTTAATTTTGTATAGTTCGTTTTTTTTAATTATACAAAAATTGTTTTAACAGGTTATTTTAAAATAAGGAATTAATAGAAAACTAGTTATGATTATACATAATTTTCTAAAATATTAAATTTAAATTAATTTTTTTGTAGTATTAAATATAAAATATAATTTGATACTTAAAACGCTGATGTTAAAAGAAAAATCTTTTAAATTTTTTATAAAATTTTAAATTAATTATAGTTAATAATAATATAGGTGATGCAGGTATTTAAAAGTTTATTTTAAAACCGTGCAACGACTTTTCGCTATTTTTTTATTGCTTTTAAGATTGTCATTAAATATGATACTGGCTGATTTATACAACCACTTACTCTGTAAAATTTGTACGGTAGCGCGTTTTTCGACGCGGCGTAGAAAACAAATTCACCGCCCGCTTTTAAATGGCCGCTGGTACGATTTTTTTAAAACTAATTTCTTAACAAACGCAGAAATAATTATCGGTTAATACCGTTATATTTATATCTCCAAGAGGACGATCCGATACCGAAAAATTAAAATAGAGGGTATAACAAAAACATTATTTTTATATGTGGTAATTAGTGTCCGTTAGTTGATAATTATTGAGAAATCGTGTGAGGTAGATTTCAGGAAAACATTTTCTTTATCGTGCCAACGTTTCGACCTTTATTGAAACCATCTTCAGGGCTAAAAATGTTTGTTTCATGTGACCATTCTTGAGCGTCGTATTGAGAGTGTCACAGGACAAGCAAGAATGGCACAATTATTCAGAAAACAAATAGTGAGCCCTGACGATGATCTCAATAAAGTTCGAAACGTCGGTACGATAAAGAAAATATTTTTCTGAAACCTACATCACACCAGACCGCATCTCACGATTTCTGAATATAAGTATTTCTTTTAATCTTCCCTTACTAAGTGAAGTCTGTCTAAGGCTGTTTATTGTAATTAGTTATTTAACGATATGACATTATAGGCCACCACGTTGACGTAATGTTATTGAAAGAAAAATTTTGAAAAATAACTTTGATTATGTCGGTAAAGTAGATAAGTTCGTAGGTTCATATCGATTCGAATTAAATTATTAAAGTCATCTCATCTTGTTTTTACGCTTTGTCTCCCGTTCTTTATGCTTTTCGCAGTATAGAGCGAGT
The DNA here is from genome assembly GCA_039619505.1 of Cimex hemipterus. Classification (NCBI taxonomy): domain Eukaryota; kingdom Metazoa; phylum Arthropoda; class Insecta; order Hemiptera; family Cimicidae; genus Cimex; species Cimex hemipterus. The sequence goes on along the minus strand of CM077114.1, from coordinate 12,165,128 downwards.
TTCATCCTGGAAAAGGGTTGGGATGGGAGAGCGAAAGAACGCGGGCCATAAGGCTGGCGGGGGGAGGGCAGGATTTAACAATTGCTAAGAAGGATTAGGGACCGGAGTTGGTAAAAGTGAAAAACTAGAGTCGGTCGGGGAAAAGGTATAATCGGTCCATAACTCAAAAGCGACGCCATTACTCGGACCGAGGGGGTGTGGAGGGAGAAAAATCGGTGGAGGGAGGAAGAGAGAGCGCCCGAGAGAGTGGAAAGAAAATAAAGAGGAGGGTGGTTCCGGGGGAGGAGATTAAATTTTTACCCCCTTCATCAACCCCTATAGTCGAGAATAAAAACCCACCCCCTCCTTATAACCCTGGCCCCTTTTCTCTTTCCTTCGCTCTCCTTCAAATCTACATTTTTATCGATTGAGCCCCTTTTCTGCCACCCCTGTTTTTCTGCGCCTCGAAGACCTTATCTCATCCTCGGCTCCATTCAACCCCCGGCTGATTCATGACTCCGAAGATCTGCTGACGAGTCCTGCAGCAAACTCGCACCTCATCACTTAAAACCGATGAAAGAGCTCTTAAAAGCCGCCTAAACGCCTCTACCATCCCGACGCTTTTCTTTTACAGTAATCGATCCAATAACCTTTTATCCTTATTTTCTTTTCATTGATAAAATGTCAAGTGTTTCTATATTATTTGGAAATGTCAGCGACTTCAATCGACACGTGACACCCATAATTAACGAGACGGCCGATTTTCAAAACACCTCATGGTCATAGGCATAGGGTCGCTTATTGGGTCCATAATCTCTCGCGGGTTCACACAAACACCCAATGCCAGTTGGTCACGCTAAAAATGCTCAATTACGATGAATACTAATAACATATTGACTGGGCATCGGACGAGGTAGCGGGACGCCCACCAGACGCTACCTAACGCCTTGTAGGGTGTACGCTTCTGTTCGACGTCAAGCAAACGCCACCGACGCAGCGTGTATCAATCACTATCACATCCACAACACCTATGCAATCAATGCAATCCTATGAGCAAAGCGATGTAACAAATTCAATTCATCCTGTCAATAATTTCGATAAATTTTCTGCCAAACCGTCAAATAATTTTTATAAAAACTCATGAATTTTTATCTCGATTAATTTGGTTTAAATTAAAATAAGCGTGTTGTAGTTGAGATATGAACGAGAGTAATGCAATCTTATGGAAAATCGTATTGGCGTCGGGTGGCATCGGGTCAGGTCGCTATGCGATGCGCGCGGTTCCACGCTGGCTTATCACCGAAAGGTCTCGGGTTCGAATCGACGGCTTTAGAATAAATTCGTTTCTATTATCCACCTTGGTGTTGAAGAAGCAACAGCCAAGCTCAATACAGCAGTCTCTAAGTGGACAGCAAGGCATTCAATTAAATGAGACAAAATTTGCATTTTAACTTCACCAATATAAAGGTCGACACCATTCCTTTAAAACTGTACACTGGGGTACCATTCGCAAATACATCGATCTACCTGGGTATGACCTTAGATGCCAAACTCAAGTGACAAGACCATGTTAAGAAAAATTGTCATGAACTCCAAATCAAATTTTGGATATTTACAAAAAGATGCTCCTTTACCAGCAAGTCTAAAACCTTTATGGACTTATGGTATCCAGCTTTCGGATAGGGATAAAAGAGGTCTACTGCACCTCGACCTAAATAGATCTATTGTGCTCCTCAGTTATTTATAACTGGCCAGCTTTAACTTTATAACCAGCCTCCAAGTTTTGCGAGCAGTTCTTTGGTGTTATGATCTAGCTTGCTTTTTTCTAGTCCTGGTTGCAAGAAACTGCATCTACACAGAAACCTAGAATGTGTTCTGCGGTCTCCTCTTCCAGGCAGTATTTTTTCTGTCTGTACTCCTTTCCGGTGTATGCACTGTTGCGGCAGTGCCCTGTCAAGAGTCCAACCAGAATGCTGGTTCGATTGCGGTTGCCTTTCAGTAATTCTTTTGTAAGTGTGCGGATGGTCCTCCTATGAATCTCATGCCTGTGGTATTGCTCCATTAGGTTTTGGGACTCAATGAAGAGCTGCAGGTTCTAGGCCCATAGAGTCCATTCTGGCTCGCAATATGTCAACCTTTTTGTTGCCTATATGCCCCAAATATCCAGCTTTAGAGCTGTACCAAGAAAACTAATCTGAAGATGATACGTTTCAAAAAGTGCTAAAGAGCATTATCAATGCACCATGGTACACACGCAACGATTTACCCCCGGGTGTAAACTGTTTTTATGATGATTCTATGTGATGTACGAAGCAAAGGGCCGCGTCCTTACTGGATACACGAAGTCCCTGGAAAATCACCGATGCTGTTCTGGTTATGATCTCCTATACAGCGGCGGGAAGTGTGCAATACTATACCGGGCACAGAGTATTGTATATTTTTCAGGTGCTGGGTCAAAAGTAACAGCTTGTGGAGATGGAAGTCCTGGACTTCGTCGATAGACCGATAATGCCATGACCTAAAAATCAGTAAAAAGAACAATGACCCCGTGAAGGGAAATAATGCCACAAACCAGTGATACAACACACTTTATTCTTCGAGAGATATTAAACTTGATTTTAAAAATAAACAATCAAACCGCCATAAAGTCAAACAAGTCGAATAAAATACGGTTCGGACAAATTCCTTAAAAATCAAATAAATATTCAGGTAAGAAAATTCGGTTGCATAAGTGAAATCGCCCCAGCGGGAACTGTGCCAAACAAACTTAACTCCAAGTTTCTAGCAGACTGGTTCTGAGAATTATAAGACGTTGCTCTCCCCCGCCCACGGCTACGTCTTTGTGCTTATATTTCGTTATTTACTGCCTGAGTATTTTTGCCCTTTGCCAAATAAGGTTGTAAAAAAAACCGTGACATTTTCACGCGAACTTCTGAAAACAAGATCCGACACGAAAATTCGATTTTACAATCTAAACATACATAAAAGTTGGTGGATGAGTTCGACCTGATAGAAGGACATCATCAGATTTGAAGCATAATTTTATGTTTAACTTATTCCATGAGACGAACCAGAAAATTGTAGTTGGTATTTTTTGTCATCAGATTCATAGCATAATTTTATGTTTAGATTATTCGATCAAAAGTATCAGAATTTTATAATCAGTATTTTTATGTCTCCTGACTCGTAGCATAATTTTATGTTTAAATTCGATGATATTCGTCACATATTTTATGTTTAGATCATTCGATGAAAAGCATCAAAATTTTATAATTTATGTTTTTTGCGTCATCAGATTCGTCACATATTTTATGTTTAGATTATTCGATGAAAAGCATCAA
>CM077114.1:12074095-12153153 GCA_039619505.1 Cimex hemipterus | reverse complement strand
AATTAGTTTTAGAATCAATAAATGATAATTATTCACCGCTCAAAATTCGATTTAACATATAAAAAAACCAAAGAAAAATGATACCCCATGATGATTATTTAAGACGTTTTCGTTTTTTTGATTTTGGACAACCATTTACCAAGTAAATTTTTCCCTTGCGTCTGGGATCGCATTAAGCCCGGGGCGCGGTGGTTCGCTGTTGTACAGGGCCGGCCATTTAGCCTCTAAGTGAGAGGATTATTAATCAGAATCAGGGCGGACAAGGGCGATACAGGCTAATCCAGAACCGATCGTGGTTTATGTCCCGAGCCCACCCCTCGCACCGTCAGTGCCACACTTTATTGACGAGGGGCGGATTTTTTTCCCCACAGCCCAACGTCTGCCTTACCAACCCTCCTATGATATCGATCAAACGTTTTACAAAATGGACGACAACCTTTCTATGGCTGATTCTTTTTTTTTTCTCTCTCTCTTTTCAGCCTTTAAATGTGTGTGAAAACAAGAAACAACTGGCAACGTGTCGAAAGTTTATATAAACCCTTGTCTAAATCTCAACGGTAAAGAAAAAAATTTTGGTTTTATTTTTATTTTTCGACTTATGTCCACTAAATTGCCTATATACTTCAGAAATTCCGTCTGTAGAAAAATCTCGTTTGGGCCAAGTTAATAAGGTTTTTAGTTGAGATAAAAAAGTTAATGACACGAGCGCGATTCGAACCCACGACCTTCGGCTTGATAAGCCGCTACTTTCAAGGTCACGATTGCTCAAGTGGTAGAGTAGCGTCGTATCAAGCCGAAGGTCGTCGGTTCGAACCCCGCTCATGACACTGATTTTTTTATCTCAACTAAAAACCTTAATTTTTTAACGTTGGACTGTCGTCTGTTAATACCTACAAACTCTTGGATCTTGACAAATTCCCTCAAAAGTTGCCCATTCGATTATCTTCCAGCTAGATACCCACATTTATGGATTGCCTTTCTGGAAGTCCCGATAACTTAGCATTTTGTTGAGAGAAAAACTGGTTTCGATGAAGGCGGGCACGATCAATTTTTCCAGAATATCCGTCTGCCTCCTGAGTTTTGTGCGGTTTTTTTGCAGTTCAATTCAGTCAGTTGGCTTTATATTGTCAGCTGAGAACGTCCTCAGGTTGGTGATTTAAATTACAATTAGACAATACCAAGCTCGTTTTTGTACATTGCAACTTTTTCGGCCATCCAGAAGTGCAATCCAAAAAGATGGCCATAACGCTGGAAGCTAATTTAATAGAGAACGTTTGAGGAAATTTGCAAAGCACCAGGCTTTTGTAGTTATTATCAATCCAACATTTTAAAAAAACTCCAACTTTCGATATTTTTTTTTATTTTTCGTGAAGAATTTTTTTCTAATTATTTTTCTTCTAAGCTAATTGAATGGAGGACTTTTGAGGGAATTCGCAAAACTCGAGGCTTTTGCAGTTATTAACAATTACCGATCCAACATTTAAAAAAAAACTCCAACTTTCAACATTTTTTTTATTTTCCGTGTGGAATGTTTTCTACTTGTTTTTTTTTCTACGCTTTTTTCTAATTCTTTGTTTTCTAAGCTAATTGAATGGAGAACTTTTGAGGGAATTCGCAAAACTCGAGGCTTTTGCAGTTATTAACAATTACCAATCCAACATTTTTAAAAAAAACTCCAATTTTCAACAGTTTTTTTATTTTCCGTGCGGAATTTTTTCTAATTATTTTTTTCTAATTCTTTTTTTTCTAAGCTAATTGAATGGAGAACTTTTGAAGGAATTCGCAAAACTCGAGGCTTTTGCAGTTATTAACAATTACCAATCCAACATTTTTAAAAAAACTCCAATTTTCAACAGTTTTTTTATTTTCCGTGCGGAATTTTTTCTAATTATTTTTTTCTAATTCTTTTTTTTTCTAAGCTAATTGAATGGAGAACTTTTGAAGGAATTCGCAAAACTCCAGGCTTTTGCAGTTATCAACAATTACCAATCGAACATTTCTAAAAAAACTCCTACTTTCGACATTTTTTTTTCTGAATTTTTCGTGCAGAATTTGCCCGAGTGGATCGAGGTCACGATAGCTCATGCGGTAGAGCAGTGGCGTATCAAGTCGAAGGTCTTAGGTTCGAATCCCGCTCGTGCCACTAACATTTTTATCTCAACTAAAAACCTTTATTAATTGAAATATATTACTTGGCCAAGCGGACCACGAAATTAATGAATTTAATTAATTAAAATGTAGAATATTTCACTAAAGCTTTTCGGGGCCATTTCAATTTGTCGCCGAAATCCAATCCGATTACACATTTGAAAAAAAAATGGCAAAAAGGAGGGAAAATTCAAAAGGTGCGGTTAGGATGGGAGGAAATTAGTATCCGAGTGGATCGAGGTCACGATAGGTTAAGTGGTAGAGCAGCGGCGTATCGAGCCGAAGGTCGTGTGTTCGAATCCCGCTCGTGACACTGACTTTTTATCTCAACTAAAAACCTTAATTAATTGAAAGATTTACTTGATCAAGCGGACCACGAAAACTAGTTAATTCAATATCAATAACCCACAAAACATATAATACAACAATCCTTACATTCCACACATCGAACATTTCTGCATAGACTAATTTTCAATAATTTGTCTTTCCTTTCCCTAAGAGTCCCCGTCTTTCCCATTCTCGGCTCCGTTCACCTCAAAGAAGCCGACTCCTCACATAAAAATGTCTTTCTATCCCGACTTCCTTCCCCACTCCTTCAAAATACAAAGTACACAAACAAAACAAAAAACACTGGCACTCTCAACACGACACATCTACACAGGAAACAAACAGTTTTTGTTGAAACAGAGCGCGCAAATATTCTGATTGAGCCTCAAATTTCCATCATTGTGTACTCAACAATGCTTGTAATTCCCAGGCTCTGAAGATGATCTCAACAAAGATCGAAACGTTGGAACGACAAATAATAGGATTTGCCAAACCTACATCAAACCAAACCGCATCTGACCAATAATCATTCTAATTCATAAACATCAAATATTAAATGTTTTATTCAAACCTGACCCAATTCGAACAAGAATTTGGTTTTCGGTTTCATAATTATATCTTAAAATCCAGTTGTTGGACTGTTTGAAATTATTTAGTTGTGGAATTTCCAACCATAAATATAATTAATTATTGAAAATAATAGAATCGACTACCCGAGGCTAATTATTTTCGGTCAAATTCATTATTACAATTTTAACTCAGCTTTTAATTAAATTTAACATGTAATAATCCGGGCCTATTTAATCGCCTTGATTTCCCACCCTGGTTGGAAAATCATTTTATTCCTTTTTCTATTAATGTTATTTTTAAATTTTGAAAATGGGTAAGTTTATGGATTTTTGAGGCATTTTAAAAATAAAATAGTTTAGAATGTCATCGTTGATATTTGATGCTTGCATAAGAGTTCAGCTTGTTATTTTAAATTTTCTTCTCGACTTAACACTCGGGAAAATTATTCTTGTGTTTATTTTGTTTTGAAATAACCGTCGATTTCTATGGAAGGGTGCGATGAAAATGGAGGGCATCCATTTTTGAAAAAGCCCCTTCTTAAAAATCCATTTGCGCAGGGAGAAGATTGTGCGTAAGGTTTCTCCTTATCGGGGCGGAAGGGGTCGGCGTACGTCATTTTTCGAAGTCATTCAAGGGGAGAAGAGCGGGCTGGAAAGAAAATGAGAAAATTCGATTGCCCCTTTCCCCTTTGGCGGATGGGGGGTGGGCAGAACATTAATATCAGACATTTCCCTGTGAAACCGAGGGCTTTTTTCTCCCTCCCCCGTCTCCTTCGCTCATTTAAAACTTGGCCAGAGAAATGAAGTAATGGAAGGAGATGGAAACGGTTGAAGGAGCAAGAAAGAGAGGGAGCTATTGGAGCGAACCCACCCCCGTCCCCGAAGAACCCCTTCGGCAAAAAATAAGAAGAAACTTAGCGGCCCCCGAGAAGGGGCGGTGGGTAAGTGATGGCCGGAGCAATTAAAAGTCTTAAAAAGAAAATTGAGTCCCCCATCCAGCCCGTACGTCCTTAGAGACGCGCCCCCGTCCCCGGGTTTTTAATCATAGACCTTTAGCAGCTCCCTCCTCCCTCAGACTCTAAAGGCCTCTTTTAAAAGACTACATTAGCCCCAGGCAAGGGATGGAAACGGCCCAACCACCCAACGCTTACAATCAGAATCCCTTTTTTTTATACCATTTTATCGACTTTTTAACCAAACAGACTTCACTATCGACATACGATCCAAATTTCCACTACAGCTGTAAAACCTTACGATATCTAACTCTGGTGGTAGATCAAGCTACAATTTAACTTGCAAAACATTTGAATGCTGACGGCCATTTTTAAGCTGCTCTGGAACCGAACTACAACGGCCGTTCAACAGCCCAACTATTTGACCAAACGGACGATCGCCAATCTAGTCGAACGCCGTCGTCCACTCTAGCAGATTTGCGTCAGTTCACGACACAGCCCCAATCGATGTAGAAGATTTGTTTCTGCTCCAAACTTCTTAGATTACATACAAATGGCATGAAAGAAATAAACAAAAATATTGGAAGTTCCATTTCTATAGCTATCCTTGATCACAGCTTACGCTGGACATCTCTCCGAGGTTAGAGTCACGCATGTACCAAGAGCCTACTCTTCAACCGCACTTATCAATTTGTCGCAATCCATCGAAATGAAAACGCAACGGAAAAGTAAGCAAAGAACGGTGTTAAAGATGGTGAGTGTTTGAAGTCACGTGGTTGGCAGTTGAAGTCGAAGTAACAATTCGACCGAATAGGACTGGAAAATCCAAATTTATTTGGATCGGAAAGTGCTTCGGCCGCCCGCCTAACACGACCGAACGAAATGGTTCCAATGGACGTGTGCTCATTCGTTTCTTCGCTTTGGGATCATCCGGACCTATACGGGTCTTGAACTAACGAAGACACCAAAAACCTTACTTTGGGGGGGGGAATTATACTATACAGTGTACCTCAAGCCCAATTCAATTTCAAATACAACGCTATGCATCCTGCCATGTTATTTCAAAGAATTTTTTACGCAGAAGACAACGGAGCAATCGGATTTTACATTGGTCAAATAAATTACCAATGGCCAAAAAATAAAAAGGGGGTGGATTGACGTGCATTTCTCTTTTGCAGCAGTTCTTGATTGACGTAGATACTGTTTTTTAAACGACCTCACAGACAAGAGTGGACCGGAGTTAAATCGGGTGACCGTGGAGGTGGGTAGATCGTCCATGAGGTCATATCGACCTATCCCGGAAGTGACGAGAATGCTTTTACAGTTGTTGGAGAAGAATCATCTAACAGTCTTGGTAAAACCCACCTTCGAAAATACCAGTGTTTTTAGGAACGTCAGACGTCTTCATAGACAGAGCCCCTATGTACAAGATGAGAGCAATACTGCTTAAAATTGTCCGGAGTACAATTCTAATTTTATTTTTTGAAAAATCCAAATCCTTTCCAATATTTCGGAGAGAGGAATGTGAATTTTTGAGAAGCATACAGTAAAATATTCAACTCATCGTCGAAAATAAGCTGCCGGTTTCTTGGTTATGGCACAGCAATTGGCCAGTATCTCCACACCAAACACTCATGATGACAAGAGTGCAAAATTATCGGATTTTCCTCTGCCCATCTTCAAAAATTCCTACGGTTTAGGAACGTTAGACGCCTTCATAGACAGAGTCCCTATGTCCCAGATGAGAGCGATATTGCTTAAAGTTGTCCGGAGTAGGATTCTCATATTATTTTTTGAAAAACCCAAATCCTTTCCAATATTTCGGAGAGAAGAATGTGGATTTTCGCGAACATACAGTAAAATATTGAACTCCTCGTCGAAGATAAGCTGCCAGTTATGGAACAGCAATTGACCAGTACCTCCAAACGTTGATACTGTGAGCCACCTGATGATGACAAGAATAAGAAATTCTCGGATTTTCCTCCGGCCACGTTCAAAAATTTCAACTGTTCATACACCATTACAGATTATCAAGGATTCGTCAGTCCATAGGATGTAAGGAAGGACGTTTTCTTCAGCCACTCAAATGAGTTCTCGGAAGTCAGAGAGGTACGTTCGTTTTCTGTTTTGCTCAAGGTCCTGATAAGGCCATGAGTATCTTTTAAGACCGTGCCTAGACCTAGGGCCGTATTGGTCCCTCCGTGCAAGCTCGAGATCGTTTCTCAAGGAAGGAGGCGACTCGCTTCAGTCTACGGTGGGTTGTACAGTACCGTAGATTTTCACGTAGAGCCTTGAAAAGGGCTCTTCCTCGCTTGGCCCTTCTGCAGGGCTGGGTCGGCAGACCGCCCGACCAGCGTCACATCCCCCGCTCGATAGAGAAGGCAGCTCTATCGAAACCCCAAGTGGAGGAGCACCCCTAGCGTAGGTACTTCCGACAGACGTCCGGCACAGGCTTTTTGTTTAAGTGGAACACTTACCACCGTCCAGAGGCATATAAGATGTCCCTGGGCAACTCTCAAGGAGTCTCACCACGCACTACTACGAGTCCGACCTCAATTGCAAGCAGTAGAGATGGAACTTGTAGTTCAGTTATTCTCAGCAAATGACTGTTCAGAAATTCGTCACTGATTTAGAAGTCAGAGAGGTACAGGCCGGCGTACAGCAAGGAAGCATTCCTGGTCCAATACTTTATACCATTTACGCTGCTGGCCTAAGGATACATCCTGACCTATCGCCACCTACGCTGACGACACCACAATCCTATCTTATAACTCGAATCTTATCTAAGCTACCTCCAACTCCCTTCGACTTTAAAATTTTAAATTCGACCTTATACATCCTGACACGTTATTTCAAACAATTTTTTAAGCTGAAAATAATGTTGCAATCGGATTTTATTTTGGTCAAAAAACCGGCAGCGTAATTTCGACGAGGCGCTGAATATCTTCCTGTATATTGGGGAAAATTCAAATTCCTCTATACGAAATGTTGGAAGGATTTTAGGTTTTTTCAAAAAATAAAATTTAGAAATGTACTCCGGACAATTTTAAGCCGTATCGCTCTCATATTATCAAGGGACTTCGGAACTCTAATTACGACAGGCGTTCGTCACCCCGCAGTCGTCACTAAGAAAAAACTAGAAAACATTTCGTTCCTATCACAACTTATATTAATTTTTCATTTAAGTGAGAAAAAAAGGTTTTCTTTGTCGTATTTGAGAGTGTAATAAAAAAATTATTTTCTAAAAGGCGCCATAATCTTTGTCGCTTTATTTTTTATACCTTATAACCATGGAATGTAGTCGAGTGAAAATTAATTTTGAAATAAAATGTTTAATTATTACCTCCGGTAAGACTTGAAATAAAAATATTAAGCCTTTGGATTAACAATTATTAATATTAAGCCGGACGCTTTTAATTTAATAACGTCTAAAAGCCGATGTTTAAAAAAATATCAGCTCGTTCATAAATTTCAGCATATTTAAAAAGATTTTCGTCTGGCAAATGTTATAAAATTGATCTTCATTTATTAACGACCAATGATTCATGGATGAAGACAGATGAGGCAGGTTTTCGATTGATTATTAAGGACTTAACACCGGCTTGAACTTCGGGGACCAGGGAACAATTCATATTCAAATCTTTCTCGTACCAAATCAATCGTTTTTTCAAAATCATGTTGCGATTAAACGCAATTCCTTCATTACTGACCAGTTGAAACAATGGGGAGAAAATTTGATCCATAATCAAGACATCAACGCTTGTCCCTGTGGAAAATCTTAAATCTTACATCCAAGAAAAAGGTCATAGTGTCGGACAGCCAGCTGTTAATGCATCAAGAAAGTAAAAAATCACATAAAAGTCTGTATGCATCCAAAATCTCAAAGACCTGAGAAAACACAACCTGACGATACCTTGAGGATACAAAGGGATTTTGGGTTAGTAAAACGGGAGAGACACTGGCCAGAGGAGAATCTGCCAGTCTATAGCCCTGAACCTATTCTTGGGTTAACAAAAAAATTTGCAATCCTCCGTGGATGGATCCAAATAAGACAAAAGAAAATTGGATTAAATCTAGAGGTGACACAGTAAGCTTATGTCAAAACAACCCTCAACAATATTGGCTGAAGTTAGAAAGAGCTAAGCTCAGAGGAGAGGTAGCACATGGTCACTGGTATCTGAGAAACGAAGTACAATATAGTTTGACTATGATTCGTTTGAGGGATGTTGTCCACACATCGAATGCCTCTTTGAGACGACCTGCAGCAACAGCCCGCCACCATTAACTCATGAGGATATGGTGCACAGGTCTCCCACTGAGGGTCGCAGTGTCAATTGAGACAATGAGGTTCTTTTCGCACCTGGCCCATGATGCAGTGAGCGCCTAGAAGAGAACACCAATCGGAGTGCTGTTTACTGACGAGTCGTGTTTCTGTACAATGATAGCAGGCGCCGAAGAGTCTACCGAGAAACGGGTTTCAGCTCTCTTCAGTGCAGTTTGCGGGCAGTGGTATAATGGTCTAAGCTGGGATTTATACTGGAGGACAAACTCGACTCCATATTGTCGAAGGCAACCTCAAAGCAGATCGTCGAAGAAATTATCGAGGAATTAACTCAACCAGCGATCTCATTGACCGGATTTAGGGAGGTTTTACCAAGAGTATTGGATGATGTTCCTCTTCAACGACAAAGAATGATTCTCCAACTTGATGAATGCACCGCACAAAATTCACTCCAATCGAGACAGGTCTAGGTTAGGTGGATATGGCCTCATAGGCCGATCTGTTGACCTCCTTGTTCACCCGATCACGTACGACTATTTTCTATGGAACTATTTAAAAACCGGTTTCTACCCAGTAATCCCGTTGAAGAAATACGGCAAAGGGTAGAAAATGCTTGCGTTTCTATACAGTGATAGCAGGCGCTGAAGAGTCTACCGAGAAAAGGTTTCGTAACCCAGTTCGCACAGCAGATCGTCCAAAAAATTATCGACGACTCACCTCAACCAGGGATCTCATTGACGTGGATTTTCGAATTCTGGGAGACAACGCCAAACCTGATAGGTGTCCACCTTGTCTCCAGACCTTAATCCCATCAAGCACAAGTGGGATTGCAGAGAAGGTTTGTCCATCACCATCCTGACAGTTGACCTCCATCAACTAAGTGCAGCGTTACACCATCTATGGAGTTAAATTCCTTATAAAATTAGTGACACCTTATTAGCAGTATGGCTAACAGGTTTTCAGCTAACAGAGGACATTACACGCGGTATTAACTGTTTAAAAAAATTACTCTTCCAATAAACAAAATTATGGAATTAAAACAGTTATTTTGTTATATTTCAAAATTCCTTTATTAAATTTTCGTTTAGTAAAAAAACATAGTTTCTAATAAATTTGAACACAATTTTCAATAAAAATAAAATAAAAATGCTAGGGATAGTAAATACTACAAAATTGGCCTATTCATGAGCAGTTTATATCAGACATAGCTGTTTCTTCGCTGTATGGAACAACACAAAATATCAATTTAAACATGGTTTTTTTTCAATTCTTTCTTTTTTTATGGAACTCAATGGAAGGTCTACCAAATTATCATAGATTCTTAGAGAAAACGTAAATGTTTTCCAATTGTAAATTTAAAAGAAGAAATGCGTAATGGTTGGAATTGGTGAAGGATGTCTTAATCAAAATGCGAGTCAATTTTGTATGAGATTTTCAAGTTTAGGATGAAGGGTTTAGATCGATAAAGAAAGGCAAAATGCAAATTTTCAACCCTTATTTCTCTATCGTCCTTGAGCCTGGTCGAGGGCGAGCAGGGGTGGCTGGTTGTTTTAAATCCCTCCATTTCTCTTTCTGCCTCTTTTGCCCCGCGGGTGGAGGGGCGCTGGCTTGAGAGCTGGCTTAATAAGAAGAAAAAAGCTCCCCTCTCGAGTCTTTCCTGTTAATCTCATTCCGGTTGGATCTCCTTCTATTAATAATAACTCCCTGACAGACCCCCTCGCAATTCTTCTTGATGGGAGGATCAATCTGCACCGGGGCGGGGTATTTTTGTAATTACGGAGATTTTCCAGGGGGGGAAGAGGTCCCGACGGAGTACCCTTCTCTCAGCCGATATGACCGAATCGCTTGTATTCATCCGAGGAGAAATAACCTCCTTGGCATAAAAATCAGTAATATCCGTACGCACAGTGGAAATCAAAGCTAGCAGTTTAAAGTTTCTAGCAGGATAAAAACAAGATGGTACCGTATTTAGGTAAGAGTTAGCCGAAATCTTGAATGTCAAAGATGCCTAAGACCCTCAGATGATCTAATTCCGAAGAAAAGTAGGTCTGACCCAACCAATAAACCATAACATCTCTTGTGCCAAATTTCTCGCATTATCAGAAAGAATGCTTGCTCAGCACATCCCAGTTATATTTTTTTTTAATAAACCCAACCTTGGAGTTTGTGAAATGCCGAATATCGTCTGACATATCAAACAAACGAAGATAATCAGGCCAAAATGATCGGGGACATGGCCTCAAATGAACTATGCTTGAAGGAAATGATCGTAAAGGAGGCCATGGCCGACTTCTTGCAAGATTGCTGCTGCCATTGCTTCAAAGGTACCCTGCATCCTCCTCAATCGCCGAGTGTCGATAGCTAAGACTAAACGAAAAAAAAGCTTAATGTACCACAAAAGGTGTTTTTATTCTAAGTAAAAGCAAGAGCTAAGAAAAAAGTGAAGGCGAATAACAAGATCATTCTAGTCACCAGGTATAAAAATAACAGATGTTTTGGAAGGGCCATCTTTCTGTCCATTTTTTTTCGCATCAAATTAAATTTAAAAAATCAAACATCCCAGTGAAAAAGATGAGTTTTGCCAACTTGACGTATCCTGGCGATGCAGTGCAATTGCGTAACTCAATTTTAAGTAACTCGGGGTTTATTTAGGTGCACCCACTGAGACGTGAGTATTGGTTTTAGCTGTCCGGTTGCATATCGGTGAGACGGTTTATAGGTTCCTTCACGTCAATCTTGAGTAACAGGATAACCCTAAGTAAATAAATGATGGAGTATTTGCAAGGAATTCGTGAACCTCCTACATTCCGTCGGTAAGTAAAGACTACCGACAATTTGCTGGCATTAATCATGATTTTTCCATTTGCTGTCATTGGTATATAACATCCATGGGCTTTGGTTGATGCTTCGTTCCTTTAAACCTCCAATTACAAGAACTGTGGTGTCCTCTGCGGATTGCGCCGTTTCGGTTATATGGTTCCTTTGAGTCAATCTTGAATCAATGGATAGCCTTAAATATATGACATATCCTTTGAAAGGAATTAGTGAACCTGCTGTAATTCTGGGTGAGATCTCTTGGTTTCGTAGGTAAGTGAAGACAATAGACGACTTACGGGTATTAAACGTGATGCTCCAGTTACTGGTTCATTAGGATATAACCTCCATGTATGCTTGGGCTTTGGGTGATGCTTCGTTCCCTTAAACCTTCACTTACAAGGAATGTGGTGTCGTCTGTGAATTGCGCCGTTTTGTTTATATGGTTCCTTCACGTCTACCTTAAGTCAAGGGATAACCTTAAATATATGACGGATTCTTAGCAAAAAAAACTCCTGAACCTGTTGGATTTATGGGTGAAATTTCGTGGTTTCGTTGGTAAGTGAAGACTATAGACGACTTACGGGCATTAACCTTGATTCTCCATTTGCTGGTTCATTGGGCTATAACCTCCACATATGCTTGGGGCTTTGGCTGATGCTCCGTTCCCTAAAACTCCATTTACAAGAACTGCGGTGTCGTCTGCGAATTGCCCTGTCTTAGTATCTGTTCTCGATTTATGTAATGCACATACGCAATGTATATCAGTGGGAAAAAATGTTGCCTTGGGGCACACCGGCCTGGATTTCATGTTCATCAGAAACTTAATCCTTGTATACCTAAGGCGAAACATTCTATATGCGACATGTAGTTTTATTGTAGTTCGACAAGTTTAGAAAAAAATTGATTTTTTCTTTGCCATTAGCGGCCTCAATTCACTTTCATATTCAATTCACCACAGCTCAAAAAATGAAATTTATATAATCAACGGCGCAATTATAGTCTTTTTCTTTCATTTTTCTAAACGACGCTAATTCATACGAAATTCTTCCTGGCTATAAAATTACCCTGAACCCTAGATGTACTGTTTAGTTAAAAATACACAGTTACTCCCACACCCCCATGTAGAAAGAAGTTAAGCTATTAGGTGCCGGAGGGTTCCACCCCCTCTAATCAGATAAATTAGCTCAGCCGCCCACCCCCGGTTTCAATCAGTCAATGATAGTCTCCCGTATCCCTGTTGGAACGTTTATACCATTAACC
Source organism: Cimex hemipterus (assembly GCA_039619505.1). Lineage (NCBI taxonomy): Eukaryota > Metazoa > Arthropoda > Insecta > Hemiptera > Cimicidae > Cimex > Cimex hemipterus. The sequence goes on along the minus strand of CM077114.1, from coordinate 12,140,797 downwards.
CAACCTTTACCGACCTTTGAATACGTTAACAAAATAAAGTTAGTTTCGTCCCAAATTCCGTTTGGGAAATTCTATTTGTCTACGGCTCCAATCGAGGGTCGCGCGCGGGAGAGGACCGCGAATGGGATTTGAATAAACTATCATTTTTTGTTCAACGCGATAACTATGTGATTTAATTATTTTTTGTTTTTAATAAATATTCCACACTAATGCATGATTACAATAATAACATGAGCTTTTTGAGAGATAACATGAACCGGAGCTTCTCCATAAAACGGTAGTCGTTGTCTGATCCGGACATCCCAACCTGTCGACTTAGCCGATCGATAAGTGGAGACAATCTTTCACGTATCACGGGAGGAAAAGGGTCACTCGAATAAGGATAGGCCATGCGAGGTTGACACACTTGTAAACCAAAGCTCACGTATGTGGCCGGCAAGAAGAGAACGATTGCTCGATGTGCCCCACTTAGTTAAAATGTGCAATTCCTTGGCTCCATATAGAGAGCGCATTGGAATACCTAATCCCCTGGTGTGCGTTGAAAAATGAATGTATTTATTAGCGAGAATTTATAGTGGTTTTTCTAGAAAAATAGCTTAAAATGAATCTGGATTTTTTTTCTAAAATTCAAATTTTTTACAGCCTTTACTGGAAGCGACTTTTCGTTTATAAATTTTTATATGTTAAACCTACCCCATCATTACTAGTTTTATCATTTTTATCTCGGCACGACATTCTTTTATTGATACATGGGAAATAATTTATTTTAAAAACGATTAAAAAAATATTTATTTTAAATTCAATTGTTTTCGTCTGAGATCGGTCTGCTTGATCAATTAATATTTTTCAATTAATTAAAAAATCAGTGTCATAAGTGAGTTTCGAACCCACGACCTTCAGCTTGATACGCCGCTACTTTACCACTTGAGCTATCGGACACTAACTTCCCATTTCAACCCCACCTTTTGAATTTTCCCTTCTTTTTGCCATTTTTCGAATGTCCGAGTGGATCGAAGTCACGATAGGTCAAGTGGTAGAGTAGCGGCGTATCAATCCGAAGGTCGTGGGTTCGAATCCCACTCGTACCATTGACTTTTTATCTCAACTAAAAACCTGAATTAATTGAAATATATTTATATTTTTAACTGTTTGCTTTTCTTTTCCAGATCGCTCGAAATTGATTTGTTCTGACGACGGTCAAGAACCGGTCAGTTTGCGGGTTTCGAGTGGCCGTTTACCAGCATGGTTCAGACCATCCATCTTGTAAGTACTTGAATACAAAATCGTATATTACTCGGCTGTCAGAACGTAGAGAGTTATCGTATATCAAAATGACATTAATAACCCCTTTATAGCCGTGCAATAAGATACTGTTCACACAACATTGCTCCGACCAAAAAGCCATCGCCAAGCTCACCTTCAGATAAGCTACGTTTTCACCCATTCCTCACTTTCATCTTGGTTTTGTTGGCGTTGAAAAATATTTATTCAAACATAAACATGAAAATGAAGAAAAAAAACAAAGAAAATTTACTGAGGTCGCCTTAAAAAATATTTACCTTAATAAACATTAAATTCAAATCGATAAATTTGTCCCTGTGTTCATAAACTATATTAATATAAATAAATAGCCTATAATTGAGCTAAAATAAAACACAGGTAGTTTTAAACGTCGGAGAAGTACATTAAAAAAAATTATTTGTTGTTCCTTCCTAAAGCAATACAGAGAATACTGGACTTATATAGAGCTTGAAATGTAAAAAGTATTTTAAAATTTCTATTTATTACAATTTAAAAATAAACTACAAACAAAGCGAGTGGGAGATAGTAACTGGTGAGAAAGAGATGTGAAAAAAAGAGAGAGGATGTCTAAAAATCACGAGATAAAATAAAGAGCATTCGCGTGAAAGAGAGAAAAGAAAAGGATCGAGCATGTGAGAAAGGGAGAGGAGAAAGAAATGACAAGTATAAAAAAGAAAAAGAGAGAGAGCGAGAGTTTGTGAAAGAGAGAAGAGAGAAAAATATATAAAGAAGATGCGTAAAAGTAAAAAAGAAAGATAGAGAGTATCGGGTAAGACAGCAAGAGAGAGAAAGAAAGATCAAATGTGAAAAAGAGAGAGACTATGTGAGAGAGAAGAGAGGAAAGGATCAATTGTGAAAAAAGAGAGAGTAAGAACATGTGAGAGAGAGACATAAAGAGAGTGCAAGTATGAAAAAAAGAAAGAGAGCAAGAGAGTGAGAGCGCAAGGTATGAATTACCAGCTAATAAATTTCACGGCGCAAAGTTCATTAGTTTTGCGATAACTACAAGCCATGAAGGTTTAGCATAATCGCACAGCAGTGAAAATGGATCGATTCTTGTTTTTCTTAATTTCTCCTTTTACATTTATAAATTGTTCCATATTTCCTACTATATTGAACGGATTTGGTGGAGACAATCGACAAGAAATCACGACAGACAGACGGACAGAGCATTTAGAATTTTAAAAAACTAGTGGTGGAATAAAATCTTGCCTCTTACACTGAATACACTGAATAACTTAAGGAGAGATAGTGCGATACATAGATAGATAGAGTGAGAGAGAGAGAGCAAGAGCATACGAGAGAGATACAGAGAAAGTGCAAGTATGAAAAAAAGAGAGCAGGTATGAGAGAGCACAAAAGAGAGAGAGAGAGAGAGAGAGAAAGAGCATGTGTAAAAAACGAAAACAGATAAAGGAAGATCATAAGAGGGAGAGCGAGCGAGAGAGAGAGAGAGAGAGAGAGAGAGAGAAAGAAAGAAAGAAAAAGAAGATGAAGTGAAAGAGAGAGAAGATGTGTGAGAGCGACAGAAATAGCAAATGTGAAAGAAAAAAAGAAAGAAATAGAGCATGGGAAAGCCAGCGAGAGAGAGAGAGAGAGAGAGAGAGAGAGAGAGAGAGAGAAATATATAGAGAAAAGCAGAAATCTAAAAGGAAAAAGGGAGAGATAGATAGATAGAGAGAGAGAGAGAGAAAGTATGGGTAAGACAACAAGAGAGAGAGAGAGAGAGAGAGAGAAAGAGAGAAAGAGAGAGAGAGAGAGAGAGAGAGAGAGATCAATTGTGAAAAAAAGAGAGAGAGCATGTGTGAGAGAACACAAGAGTGAGAGGATAAAGAGAGAGAGAGAGAGAGAGAGAGAGAGGAGAGAGTGAGTGAGTGGAAGAGCAAGGTAAGAATTAATAGCTAATAAATTTCACGGGGCAAAGTTCATTAATTTTGCACTAACTGCAAGTCATGAAGGTTTAGCATAATCGCACAGTCGTGAAAATGGATCAAATCTCCCCGGTTTTCTACATTTCTCTTTTTACATTTATAAATTGTCCTCGATTTCCGACTACTTTTATCGGATTCGGTGAGAAAGATTAAAAGAAAGATCGAGAAACAAACAGATGGACAAAGAATTTAGGATTTTTTTTTTCACCAATGGAGGAATACAAAATCTTGCCTCTAATCCTGCATAACGTAAGGGGAGATAGTTGGATACATACATAGAGCATATGAGAGACAAAGAAAGTGCAAGAATGAAAAAAAAGAGAGGGCATGTATGAGAAAACAAGAGGGAGAAATAGAGATAGAGAGAGAGAGAGAAAGAAAAAGAAGATAAAGAGAAAGAGAGCGGGAGAAAAAGAAAGAAAGAGCAAGTGTCAAAGAGAAAAAAAGAAAGAATGATAGAGCGAAAGAAAGAACAATCGTGAAAGAGTAAAAGCGAAAGAAAGGTGATGTGTGAGAGGGCGAGAAATAGAAACAAAGAGCAAATGTGGAAAAGAAAAAGAAAGGAGGAGCAATTGTAAAAAAAAAAAAAAAAGAGAGAGAGAGAGACTGTACATTACTGTTGTTTTTATGTTTGTTTATTCTACACATTTTAAGAATAACGTTTTTGTTTTTTTTTCTCCCAGGATGTTTTGGGCAATTTAACATGAAGACGTCGACCTTTTGGAGAGTTGGGAAGAATTGGGCGTTCAGCGGATTCTGATCGACAATCGACTCCACGCCATCAATCGATCATTTCTTCAATTCTCGAGCATATCAATCAATTATGTAATTAATAATAAATTTGTACGCATATTATCGTTTTCATTTTAATTTTAAAAAATTTATCGTTTCAAATATGTATTCAAAGTATAAAAAATGGGGGTTAGACAGGGGTGTATTTTAAGTCCTATACGTTTTCCCTGTTCATTCATGACTTTTTCTCTCTATTTGAATACGACGTGTGGATAAACAATATTAAATCTAATTCAGATAAACGTGGAAGAAGGACTAGATTTGGATCTGGTTTTTATATATTTTTATTCTTCATTTCAGAATGTTTCTAAGGTAAGGGGTGCGTTACGTTTTTGAGAGGAGTCTCACATGTATATGCTCAAAAGTATCGTGCATAGCGTGTTCCCTTGGATGAACACCAGAGATTAAAGAGGTCGAGGTTAGGAAATGATCATACGATTTTTAGAACGAGTTAGTTAGTATATATTAGAATGAAAGGAATCGCTTACTCTCTAGGGATGTTGCGATAACGTCTACAACCGGATGAATTTTGTGATGATGATGGGGGATTTTTGACTTCACAATTTTCTGTTTTTATCCTGTACTTTTCCTAGTGTTTAGTTTACGAAATATTAGATCATTGACTGTCACTGTTGCAATTCTTTTCTTGGGTCTTCTTGATATCCCAGATTATGTGTAATTTTGGCTTCGAATGTTAAGATAATATCGGTGGATGTTCCTTCTTCCTCATTACATAACTTACAACGGGTCATAATTGAACATACCTGCTGTCACCTGTCACTCTGAGTTTTAACCTCCTTAGCTGTTACAACGCGCCCAGTTTTGAAGATTTTTTTAATCATAAATTTACTGTCTGGCACCTTATGGAGTTCGTCCCCTTATCGGTTTTTATGTTCCCATTCTGAGATGGAGTATTCTGTATGTACTTTTTTGTTCTTCTTTTTTTTAAAGGAGATTTGCAACATCTGAGGACTCAGGGTGTAGTTTTTGAAACAAAAGCTCATTTGTAAGTAATGCAGGGCCGGTGGATTCGAACCCGGGACCTTTACCTTACAGTGATGAGCGCCGTGTCAACGCCTAAACCGGTGCGGCCACCGACGCAGCCCTATACGTCCTTGTTATTCCAAGTATAGGTTCAAGACCTACATACGGTCTGCAGGCCCTATGGCTAAAGAAATCTGGTGGATTAGTGATTCCTTGATGGTCTGAAATAATATTGGCTGCTTTATTTCAATTTTTGACTTTAGTTTTTTTTAATCGTTTTCTGTTGTTTTGTTTATGCTTTCAATGGGCTATGACAGACGGCTGAACAAAGCGATGTTAGAAGAGCAGGCTGAGTCACTTTATCTGCCATCTACCGGATTTGTACAATCACCATGGCTCCGACATCTGTCGAGACAAGATGAAATCGGTTATGGTGATAGTTGTATTTTACAAACAAAACAAGCTCCTAAGCCGGGTTTAAACTAGAACAAAAAGGCACCAAGGTCATGTGAGATTTACGATTGGTTTTTAAGGTACGCATCGATCCAAGCATGAAAGATAATAAGTAATAAAAGTAGTAAGTAAAGATAAGAAAATAGTGTAACGATGAAAATAAATTATGGACCTTCCGTATACAAGAAGTTCTTTTCAGAGGGTCTTCGGAGAAGGTCAAAACAGAGAAAATTTCCTTACGGTTTTCGCCGAGCTTTCGACAGTATAAAGCTGTTTTCTCTGTTTTGACCTCTTCCGAAGATCCTCTGAAAAGAACTTCATAACAAAATAAGTCCATACCTTTGCGATCGCAACATCTAACTTAAGATAAAAAGACACCACCAGGTCTCTATCATCACTGCTAAGGAGATGGCACATCAAAAAGTGATATTGTGTTTTTATAAAAATTCATGTTTCGTTTTCCAAAGTTGTACTGTGAAGAACAGCTTGAAACGCTCAGGTATTCCCAGATCCCACATCACGCACAACAGGTATCATTGAAATACAAACTCCTAGGTGCCAACAATTTTCATGCATTCCGTACTTTTCCCTCATGTACTGAGCCGAAAATTGAAAAACATCTTTTACGAGTAGGGCCAACGAGTATGGCAAAGTTCAAATACAAGTTTGTTCAACCGGTAATGAAGTAGCAAGTATGACAGTGATTGACAGAATTCTGCACCATGTCTCTTCAATAGACCAGTATGAGTTCATCACCAAGCAGACCCCAAGAGGACATCTCACAATATATCGTAAGTACACGACATCAACCAGACAGATTGTTTCTGTCTGACTGTCAGTTTTCCCAATTTTTTGCTAAGGTAATTAAATGGACAATGTCAATTCAAGTAAGAACCCAACAAAACCGTGTTGCTGAGACAGCTCTTGTATAACTAGGCATACTTTCAACTTCTCAAATACAGTTCACCATAACTTCAACGAACAAAGATGAAATCTCACAAGCTTGGTTTTTTTTTCTTTAGGTCCCAAAATCTATGCGACGTAGAGGATCACAACCGTGCAGACCAAGTCTTTTTCATTTTTTCTCTTTAGGTGCCAAAATCTATGCGACGTAGAGGATCACAACCGTGCTGACCAAGTCTTTTTCATTTTTTTTTCTTCTTGATACGACACTGTTTTACAACAAACCGCTAACGTCTTTTAAAGAAATAAATCAGGGCTGAAATTATTTGCAGTTTTGGGAGAACAGCTAGAACTAGTGAAGGTAACTATAGGTCAGACGAGGAATAAATGCACAGTGAAGAGCTCTGTTCTATAAATGCCCATCTTCCCGCAGGCATCATGGAGAAAAATGGATCAAGTTTCATCATAACTCCAGTCAGATTCGTTTCGGCGCTTTGGAATCTTTTGTGGACGGTCTCACCTTGCTCACCTCTATATCGAGAAATGACACAATTGACATGGATGTCATTTTTTCAAGGAAATTCATGTAACAGCAAGTACAGTTTTTGTTCTGGTCCGGCAGACCCGTTTCGGCACTGTGGTATCTTCTGTGGAAGATCTCACCTTGCCGATGCCCAATTCCCGACCAACCACAAAAGATGGTGAAACTTAACAACTTTAATGTCATCAAATTTGAAATTATATAGCAATGCCAGACGCTCCACAGAAGATACCAAAGTTCCGAAACGGGTCTGACAGACCAGAACCAAAACTGTAGTTCCCGTTGCACTTTGGTATCTTCTCTGGAAGGTCTCACCTAGCTTGTATCCCTGACCAACTACAGAAGATACGGGAGATTAAAAAGCTAATGACGTCAAATTTGAAACTATATAGTTATAAAAAAAACCCAGCCCACAAAAGATAAAATGATCTGTAACAACCAACCTATTGGTTCATCAACCCACAGACCACATAGCAAAATCCAAAAATTGTTAATAACGGAAAAAATTGTGTCAGAAAGGCCAGTTATTTGGCATATGGTATGGTGTTCCTAGTTACCGTTGATGTTGATTTTTCCGAGATGCGCAATGCTTAAGATGAGAGAAAGAACTGGTTTATTGTACATATTTTAAGATTTCCTCTTGACGTGGAGGGTGATGAATCAGCATGATCGTTTCCATCATTTTGGTCAGCCTATACTCCCCAGTATCGGTTGATGATACCCATGTACAAAAAATTCGACTAAGAAAAATTTGCACAAGAATTTCTGAAGATGGCGAGAGGATGGGTTGACCAAAATGATCGAAAACGACCGAGATACGTGTTCATCAACCCATACCACAATATCAAGTGCTAAATAGATCTCGCGTCTTGCATTAACCGTCGAAAAATTAACGTTGATGCTATCTGTCGGTGACTGGGAACACCATAGCACCATATGCCGAACAGACGTATCATGGTTTTAAACGGTCTAGTGCGACCTGCAGCATCTAATGACCATCACCGACGACTAGATTGAAGTTTTCTTGTCTGAAACAATGAGCAGTTATACCTTTTGGCGGATAATTCAAGATAGAAGCGTTTTACGATCCGCGGGGACATTCACCTGGCATCTGTTGGGCCACGGCCGAACCGGGACGGATCAATACAGCATCCCTGGTCCGGAGCACTCTCTTGCCTTGATTACGTACTAACCGGCTGAAGCTCGCAATTACTCCTTAATGCAAATTAACCAATGGGAGCCGGCTTCATTTACATATTGTTTTAGCACGTGCCTGAACGACGTAACCTCGAGTAACCTCCCTCTTCAACAGACAGCACGGCAGCTTGCTTTCTCTTACAATTTCGCTCTATCGTGTTTATCAACCTATTGATTTTTTTCTCTAGCTTTTCTAAGATTCGGTGTTTACGTCTGATCGCCGGGTCTTGTGGAAAAACGTTTATAGATAGTGTTGGCATTATGTATTTTCGCGAACGGGAAAATCCATGAGGTGTTATTAAAGCGGTTTAAACGTTGTGCCTTTCCATCGTAATTAGCGCGGATAATAGACGCTTTTGTAAAATTTTTAATCGATTTGAATGATAGTTGAAAAATACATAGTGAGCAGTTCTTCAAAGCTTGTCGGAGGGTAGGACTCGGAAGATCTTGGGGATTCGGCCGAACGGGATTCGCAGTTCCTCGTCATTGTCAGTGAGTGTTAATTAGAGAACGTTTCGACAAGTAGGCAATTTAAAGGGTTGCGTTTGGGCCTAAATTAACCCCATCGTGCGTTTTCAATCCTCCAGAAAAGCGTTTTCGTCTCGTGTAAAAGTACGAGTGAAAGTGTTTTCCCCGTTTATAACCTCACCCCCGTTGTCAGTATCCGAGATCCAATGGAAATATATAAAAAACTCACCAATCCTGAGAAACGGGACGAGGAGGGCGAATGCCACGAGTGCTGGACGTCGCCCAGACGGCGTGCCGACGACGGACAACCGTGAAATTCACAACGGAGAGCTGTCGGCCCGGTAAAAAAAATAAAAAAACAAAATAAAAAAAGTAGGAACTTATAACCCCGGTTTTATTTGTTTGGGAGGGGAAATTGCCTGCCTAAAGAGTGCTCCACCTGCTCACATTCGGGCCAATTTTTCTCCAGGATTAACAATTTTTTTTTTCTTGTTCCAGAGGGACATCGTCAATTCTCAACGCCCCACTGACCTCCTATCTCTCCACCCCGCCATCCTCAAACTAGACCACTGAACCTAACCGGAGATAAAACCCCAATACTTAAACAAAACGCCCCAATTTTGAAAAAAAAAATAATAATAATTTAGCGCGGCCAGAAAGTGCACCGTTTTAGGACTCGACTTTTATTTTCTACCAGGTTATATTCCACAGATAAATTGGCAAACATAACAAAATACAAATTTATTTATTTATTGATAAAATAGTACTTATTTAACGTAGGAATTTTTAAGATTAATACGTCTAATTTAAATTTTTACGTTTTTCTTTGAAAAATTTTTCACATGTTTTTTAGTTATTTGGGATTAAAGTTGTCGTAAGAAAACAATTATTATTTTTCCAACAATCGCCGAGCTTTCGATGATATATTTCGTCTTCTTAAGGATTGTTATATCAGACGCATGTTTCTCGCCATGTTCAGGGGTTTTTGTTTTATTTCTCATAGACTAACTGATTTTATTACGTTGTCGTTTGGTTGTATCCGATCATTTTGTCGCTTCGTACGATTTTTGGTCTTATAGACCAAAGGTTCAAATATTTCGTACAAAGGTTTTCATAAAAATTATTCAGATATCGTGAGATGCGGTCTGGTGTGATCATCACTCCAGACCGCATCTACCACTAACTGAATAATTATTGATTAACGGTCACTAATCTCTACACACTTTTGATTGTTTAGTTTTTATTGAAGTTTGCTCAATGATTGGATAAAAGTTTGAGCGAGTTTAATTTTTATTGCACAATATTTTTTTACATTGTACCGTGTATTGCACAATAAAAGTATGTGCGTTGTTATTGTAGGGTAGGGGCAATTTTGTCATTACCAATAACTTCGGATGGGTCTGTCAGTTATGAAAAACATTTTCTTTATCGTGCCACGTTTCGACCTTTACTGAGATCATCTTCAGGGTCTGGGATTTACAAACACTGTTTAAATTTAACAAATACGCGTAGGATCTGGTAAAAAGTGAATTTATACAATGCAAAAAAAATCTTCTTTATATTCAATCTAATTCCACATCCTACGCGTATTTGTTAAATTTAAACAGTGCTTGTAAATCCCAGGCCCTGAAGATGATCTCAATAAAGGCCGAAACGTTGACACGATAAAGAAAGTGTTGTTCTCAAACCTACATCTCACCAGACAGCATATCTGAATAATTATCGTCTAATGGTCACTAATCACCACACCTTTTCATAAAAGTTGGTAAATATGAATATCAAGGTTTATTGGTAAAAAAATTGTAGATGCTGATGACAGATATAAGTTCCCGAAACGTAGAATAAATGTTAATAAGTGAATTTTTTCTTTAAGAAAAACAACAACTAAAACAAACATGTAATAGGATCTTCTATGCAATCGACCAGGCTTTTCGATAGTTACTTATACTTAGGGTCAGAAAAATTCCTTATTTTTTTACAACAACGCGAGCTTCGACGATATGTTTCGTCTTCCTCAGGATTGAAAACACGCGGCTGAGTCAGACGTGTGTTTCTCGCCATCTTCAGTGTTTTTTAAAAGTTATTTTTCATAGAAAAACTGATTTTATTCGTTAGTTAAATAGTGGTTTCGTTCTTTTTGATCATTTAGGTCGCCTCTGTACGCTTTTTGTCCTGACAGACCAAAATATAAATACAGCCGTTTAACAAAAACGTGGTTGAAAATGAATATCAATATTATACTTGTTTTCAAAAAAAATTATCACTGATGATGTGTGTAAGTTTCCGAAATGTAGGATAAATGTTCACAAGTGATATTTTTTTCATAAAAAAACAAAACAAACGTATAATAGAATCTTCTACGCAATCGAACAGACTTTCTAATAATTACTTACCATAAGGATCGTGGACAGAAAAAATTCCTCAATTTTTGCACCAACGCCGAGCTTTCGACGATGTATTGACGTCTTCTTCAGGGCCTACAGAGAACATTATTGGATTAATTTTCATACATATACATAGGTACAGATACTTGACAACTTACTGGTACTTAGTCGAAATATTAAATTATTAAACGGGTTTGCCAAATAATAACCAAACTCCTTCAATCTGCACACTCGAGTTGAAGCAAAATACATGCAAGTTTTCCCTTTCACTTCACTTTTAATGCCAAATGTGTAAACAAAACTAATGCATTGTGCTACGAGGAATGCAATTTGAAGCCTATATTAAAAACATTTAAGTCAGTCTGTTCACTGCCTTCGAATAAAATGACGTCTAAGAGTGATTTTGGAAAAATTTATTTCTATGCATTTAAAATTGGGCGAAGCGCAGCGCGAACCGATCGAAACGTTAATGAAAATTGGGGGCAAAGAGCCATAAGTGAATCGCGTCGGTTTCATAAATTCCATTGGTGATTCTCACGAGCAAAGAAGGCGAAGGACGTCTACTGTTGACGACGGGTTAAAGGCTATTGAAGTTGACCCAACGAAAACTACATGAGAAACGGCGTAAGAATTTGGTGTCGACCAATACAAAGTTTACGGAAGCTATTGGGAAAGCAAAGAAGCTCGACGAGTGAGTTCCGCATGGGCGGAGGTGGATCGCAGATTCTATGCTTCTCGCAACAAAAAATGATCCATTATTCAGTCGTAACATATGTCGAAAAATGGATATTATACGATAATAGTCAACGTTTTAGACACGGATAAGAATGAAAAACCAGGGCATTTCCTAAAGCCAAGCTTACATAAAAAATTATGGTCAGATGTTTGGTGGTCATCTGAAGGACTCATTCATTACGGATTTCTCAATCCGGGTGAAACCAATGCTGAGCAGTACTTTAATGAACAGAAAACTGCGTCATTTATGGTCAGCATTAATATGACAACGCACGTCCACACGCCGCACCACTACATCAGTTTGGAGCTACACCACATCCACCAGATCTTTCTCGAACAGATCACTTTTATAAACATCTCAATAACTTTTCGTGCGATCAGCTCATGCGGAACCCACTCGTCCAGCTTCTTTGCTTTCCCAATAGCTTCCGCAAACTTTGGATTGGTCGACACCGAGTTCTTCCGCCGTTTCTCGAGTACTTTTTGGTGGGTCAACTTCAACTATAGCCTTTAACCCGTCGTCAACAGTAGAAGGACGTCCATCGCCTTCTTTGCTCGTGAGAATCAACAATGGAATTTATGAAACCAACGCGATTCACTTATGGCTCTTTGCCCCCCCCCCAAAAAAAATATCACTTGTGAACATTTATCCTACGTTTCGGGAACTTACACCCATCATCAGAGATACATTTTTTTTAAAGGCAAGTATAACATGGATATTCATTTTTAACCACTTTTTTGTATTATATGGTATATTTATATTTTGGTCTGTCAGGACAAAAAAGCGTACAGAGGCGACCAAAATGATCAAAAAGAACGAAACCACTTTTTTACTAACGCAATAAAATAAGTTTTTTTATGAAAAATAACTTTAAAAAAAGAACACTGAAGATGGCGAGAAACGTACGTCTGACTCAGCCGCGTGTTGTCCTGAGAAAGACGTAATATATCGTCGAAGCTCGCGTTGTTGCAAACAAATAAGCAATTTTTCTGACCCTAATTCTAAGTAACTATCGAAAAGCCATGTTTGTTTTAGTTTTTTTTTTTTTTTTAAGAAAAAAGTCACTTATTAACATTTATTCTACGTTTCGGGAACTTATACCATCAGCATCTACAATTTTTTAACAAGTAAACTTTGAATACTTTCCAAAAGGATAATTCCTACTCACAGTAAGTTGTTCTGCAACGATCCGGATTTCGAGCCTCTTAGCTCATCATCAGGTTGAAGGACTTCTACAACCACGTCTCTCGACGTGCATTGCCAAAGTGAAACCGCTTATACCTCCGCCAACGCGACGTTCCAATTAACAGCTGATTTTTAATGACGTTCAATTTGAACGTGCGAAACGCGGAAATTATAACACAAAAAAATATTAGAATAAAAATAATAACAATTAAAATAATTAGTTTGATTGTTTGGATGTTCGATATTATTTATATACATATTTAAAATGGGAGGTAGATCAAAATCTGTTATATTATTAATGCATTTATCACCATGTTCAATTTTACATTTTTTAATTTCAAATTTCTCAAACCAATCTAGCTCTTTCCCTTTGTTGAAACTATGCAACACTCTCGTATTTAGATTTGGGTTGAATTTATGTTTTGTTTCTTTTAGATGGTCCTTAAATTCGGAAAATTTGCTCGATTTAGGCAAGTGTTCTTTTACTCTCGTTTTTATTTCTCTACCGCTTTGTCCTGTGTATTTAATATCACAATGATTACAATTGAGTTGGTAAACCCCGCTTTTTGCCAAATTGTCTACTCTGTCTTTAGGTCTTGAAAGGATGTTTCTAAGTGAGCCCGTACTTCTAAAAGCTATTCTAAACCCTTCTTGTTTAAAAATTTTGCTAACTTTTTCTGATAATTCCCCAATGTAAGGCAAACAACGGAAACCTAACGATTCGTTTATAGTGGGGTAACTGAGTCCTATTGTTGTTTCGTTTAAAGTTAATTTTTTTATTCTTTTAACTAGCAACCTATCAATAAATATTTCTTGATACCCGTTGTTTTTTGCTAAGGTTTTAATAGTTTTTAATTCTTTTTTATAGTTATCAGGTGTTAGCGGAAGTTTCAACATTCGGTCTACGAGCTAAATGAAACCAGCAGCCTTTTGGGACCATGGGTGGGAAGAATCCGCGGGTATCATAGTGTCTGTAGTTGTGGGTTTTCTATTATTATTTCTATTAGGCTGTTTATTATGGACAGTTTTAGGTCTAAAAAGTTCAGACAACCATCTTTGCCAATTTCCAATGTAAAATTTATATTACGGTGTAGGGAATTGATTAGTTGTAGAAATTATTGGAGAGCTTCTAATGTTCCCGACCATATGCATAAGATATCGTCTACATAGCGTTTCCAGAAATGAACATATTTAATTAATTTGTTCTTTGATTTGAAAAGATTTTTTTCGAAATTATCCATGAATATTTCAGCACAAAGTGGGGATAGTGGAGACCCCATTGGTAACCCTTTCATTAGCGAAGCTAAGAGGCTCGAAATCCGGATCGTTGCAGAACAACTTACTGTGAGTAGGGATTATCCTTTTGGAAAGTATTGAACACCACACTCACCCCATCATTTAACATTTCTAGTAAACTTTGATATTCATATTTAACAACTTTTAAGAAAACGTTAGTCGATAATTGTTCAGATATCGTGCTGTCTGGTGTGATGTAGGTTTGAGAACATTTTCTTTATCGTGCCAACGTTTCGACCTTTATTGAGATCATCTACAGAGCTTGGGATTTACAAGCACTGTTTAAATTTAAAAATTACGCGTAGGAATTAGATTGAATATAAAAAAGATTTTTTTGCATTGTATAAATTCACTTTTTTCCACATCCTACGCGTATTTGTTAAATTTAAACAGTGTTTGTAAATCCCAGGCCCTGAAGATGATCTCAATAAATATCGAAACGTTGGCACTATAAAGAAAATGTTTTTCTGATACCTACATCACACCGGTCCGTCTCTCACGATTTCTGAATAATCCAAAACCACTGAACATGGCGAGAAACTTACACTTGCACAGCGAAACGTTCGGAAAAGACCTAACTTCAAGTTCATCGAACTCCAAACAAGAGGAAATTTCACAATTCATGAAAAATATATTTTTAAATAGTGTGTGTGAAGATTGATCGCGTTGAAAAAATGTTATTAGGAGCGGGCCTCGAACCCACTACATCCGGATCACTACCCCGGAGCTCCTATCCGAGACACTAATTCTTCAACTTCAACATACCTTGCAGAATAATTTACTTCATTATTTTGATAAATTGGACCGACTAAAAACCTATAATTTTTCCGGCTTGCTCATTGCAAGCACGGCGTGGCGTATGTTGCACGCAAGACCGAGCGGTCGTGCGGGTTCGTTAATAGGTTAATAAAACATTTTTTGTAGTTTGGACGAGTTTTACTGACCAAAACAGCAAAGATCTGCCTCGTAGAAAAGGGTTCCTCACCGGATTAAGGATAGGCCATGCGAGAATGACACAACGACGCTTAATTTTTGCGAAAAGCCGTTTGTCCAGCACACTCGACGTGTCTCATTTAAATTAAGTGTCTTGGCTCTATACAGTGAGTATGTAGCCGTAAGTTCATATGCCAACCAATAGAAAATCGTACTTGACCAGGCTCTGGGTACCCTGTTCCGATTCATACAGGAAACAGGGCGGTTTCATTGTGCACTGAGAGTGAATGTATTTATTAGCGTGAATGTGTAGTATGAGCGAGTTGAGGGTTGCTGGCAGAAATTCTCCTCAAACCTCAATTTAGTTTTTTGAGTATTTTTGTTATTTTACCCGCATTCAAAGAGGCCCTCAGGTAGAGTGGCTACCTGCCAGATATGATAAAGAAAAAAAATAGTTGGTTACCGACCTAATTATTGGAAAACAGTAAAAAATGGTAAGATTAAAATGACACGGATTGGAAAAGGAAAGTGAAGAAAGAGAAGGTCGGCAATGACCAATGTAGTTTCACAGTGCTAAAAAAAAAAGTATAAAACAGTCTCGAGATTTATAGAATATAATTTTTTTCTTTGGTACTCATTACGAAATATTTTAAATTTTTATGTACCTCTTTCATTCAAAATATCATCGGAATCCAGTTTTCAAGTTCAATAAAAACGATGATGTGAACTGTCCATGATAATCATCAAAACCAAGATTTCTGGCAAGAGAAAAAATGTGTAACAGGTTTATTTGTGTTTTACTGCCAAAATGATCGGAAGCAACCAAACCAAAAACCTTTTTATCAGGCCTTTTCTTCTTTTTGACTTGTTCAATTCCAATTTGTATTTTTCACTAGCGTAATAAAAGCAGTTTGAGCCACTGAAGATGGCGAGAAACAGGCATCTGACATGGCGAGCGAAATGCTTCAGATTCATCAACCGCCAAACAAAAGGAAATCTCACAATTCCTGAAAAATATTTTTTTCAATTATCAGCAAAGCTTGGTTGAGTGAAAAATTAGTGTCAAGAATGGGGCTCGAACCCCTATCATCCGGATCACTTCCCTAGGGCTCCTATCCGAAACACTAATTTTCAATTCAACCAATTTGCAGAATTATTTAAGTAAATACTAATTAAGGTTTGTAGTTGAGATAAAAAGTCAGTGTCATGAGTGGGATTTGAACCCACAATCTTGGGCTATACGTCGCTGCTACACCACTTGAGGTATCATGATCTCGATTCACTCAGACACCAACCTCCCAGAAAAATGGTAAATGGCGGCGTATCAAGCAAAATATCGTGGGTTCGAATCCCACTCGTGCCAGACTTTTTAATCTCAACTAAAAACTTTAATTAATTGTAATTTTTTTTAGTTTGGGCGCATCTTACTGACCAAAACAGCAAGGATTGCCCAAAATTCATTATTACTAAACAGGTAAATGAAAAAAAAGATACTTTTTATTATTTAATTAATCACAAAAATAAACAAATGTATTAGATTCAGTTCAAAAGCAGCTTAGATTTTGTTGAATGCTGCGATATCAACAGATTGAACGAAATCTTCAAACTCCTGGATTGTCTCGACTAAGTCGTCGACTGAGACTTTATCGTCCTCGATGACACACATGATTTGTAGTTTGTTGATCCCGTACCCTACTGGAACGAGTTTCGCTGAGGGGCAAAACGAGGATATTAGATTTACATAAAAACAATCAAACTACTTAAAGGGAGAAAACGGCTTACATGCACCCCAGACGAGGCCTTCCTTCTCTACTGTCCTGACTTTCTTTTCCATTTCTTTCATGTCGGTTTCGTCGTCCCAAGGCTTGACTTCGAGGACGATGCTGGATTTGGCGATTAGTGCCGGCTTCTTTGATTTCTTCTCGTTATAAGCCTTCAGTCTCTCTTCCCTAACTCGTGCTGCTTCTGCGTCCTTCAAGAAATTAAATCCTCCATAAAATATAACATTTTTTTTCAAAAACAAGTAAATAAATTTGTTTAATATTTTACTATAAAATAAAATTGTGGGAAAAAATTTTATTCACTACTCTGTTTATTAAAATGATACCTCTTCATCGTCAGATCCAAAGAGATCGACATCATCATCGTCGTCATCCTTTGCCTTAGCAGGAGCAGCTCCACTAGATGAAAAACCAGATGGAAGCTTGTTTTGACCGGGAAGATTCTTTTTCTCTGCTTCGGAGTATGATTTCATGTGGTTGTACCATCTCTTGGCATGGGGAGTGTTATCGAGAGGCGCTTTGCTGAATTGAGCGAAAACAGCAAGATCTGCCTGTGAAGCTTCATACCTAGAAACAATCAACTATAAATATTAACTATGCCCCTTTTAACCAACTGGATGCTTAACTAAGATTGGATTTGAGGTTATCTTCAATGAGATAATCACTGATAAGTTTGGCACTGATAGCCAAGCAAGTAAGATTATTTTAACAAACAGCAACTAATTTTAATGAGGCAATGAGACAGATGATAAAAAAGAAATTCTGCAACATGGGCAAAGGAGGGAACTTGAAATGGAGGAGCCCACAAGAAAGCCAATGATGCCTGGATGATAAAAAAGTAGAGGACAGGACAGCGAGGTAAGCCCACCAAGGCACTTGAGAGGAGAGGGGCCAGATGGTGAGGAAAGACAAGCAACAGCAGAGAGGAAACCCAGAACATTAATGACCACTATGGAATGGCACATGAGGCACCACACAGCATAGGGCATACCTTTTTCCTAAGCATCTCCATACGATTTGAACCGTAAAGAGAACTTGTCTCAAATCTTCACATGTCCAATTCAAATATGCCTGTGCAAATTGAACTCTGGATATTTTCTGAGCTGTAGTAATAAGAGGTCCATGAGCCGGATGCCAGGTCCTGAGGTTATTTTCATCAAGATTTGAGACAGACTTCTTCTTACAGACCTGAATGAAATTGAAACATTTCAACTTGTCATCAGATTTATCTCATTTCCTGAAATGCTACAGTTTCATACAGCCTGAATACGGATAAATCTATGATCTCTCTGATCTAAAGACCTAGATTGACCCTTCAGTCCTGACCTTCCAATTTGAAACCCAGAAGCGGTGAATAACACTTCCTATTTTGGAGTGATATACACTCTCCTGGTGAGTAGGGTTCCGGACCCAGAGCCCCCTCTTTGACCAGCCTATCAATCATTGTGTTGCCTCTAAGCCCTGTATGCCCATGGACCATGCAAGAGTAAGGTAGATGAAGGACTTCCGTCAGGGCCTCCACGCAGTGCCAAACACATCTTGCATGAGGCTAGGGTCTTTAATGCTGCTTGACTGTCAGAGAAGATGGCTATCTCCCGGGAATGTATTTCTAGCCTTTTTATTACTCTGGCACCTGGCACATTGTCCAAACTGAAAAACTGTAAAACATCGGTCTTTGGGGTCATCCTGAAGATTCCAGATCCCATGCTTATGACTCAAAATTGAGAATCTTATCGCACTGGTGTGAACCGTACCTTGGTAAGTAAGATAAACAGCAGGTTTATACCAGATAGATACATGAATTAGCCAGACAAACACCAACCTCCTCACTCTTTGATTTTCCCACATCCTCCATAATATCATACAACATTGAAGGATGAGATAAGCTGCCATGTCCCATGATACCCTTATCTTACGACAGGTCATAATTGTACAGTGAACTTTATCCTTCCTGCAAGTTATTTGGGCATGAGCGTTGCACATCATACAAGACAATTACTGTATATCGTTTACGACCTAAGGTATGTATCTGGTGTGAACCCTACCTAAGAGTGTGGGTAGCTAGATGAAAATACATACATACAGCCATACTTCCCTGTCTTCCCTTTGTCCTTTTGGACTCAGGGTTTATTTGACATCTGTACCTAGCTATTGCTAGGCTTACCGGAACACCAGAGGTGCTGAAACGCATCCAGGAGTTTGGTGGCTTCCAATGCTTCCACCTTCAGCCCCCCCCCCCCCAGAAGAGGTACATACGGGTAGTTCCACCTCTGACTCCACTCCAGTTGGCCAGGATCTCCAGCTCAGGTAAAAGTTGTTTACAAACCACGACCGCTACGAGTCCAACCTCAATTGGGAGCTACTTGGAATCATCCCTCATGGGTTCAGTATTTTAAGGTGAGACTGATCGCCCACCCGGGGGTTGCCCCCAACTGTTTTCACCCGTTACCCGAGGGGTGAAGGCTCAGTAACCCAGGAAGCCTCTACCTTGGAGGGGGAATTAAGAAAAGAATTGGAATAAGACGGTAAGAGAATTTCCCTCCATCTTTCGTTGTCCCTAGACACCAGAGCTGATGGTTGGACTTGTCTAGGCCCCTAGAGATGTCCTTATGGGATTAACGGCCCGTAAAATTAGATGTGTTTTAGTGTATATTTAGCAAAATTGTCTAATCGCATTTAAAAAAATGAAGAAACTGGTTTGGTCAAGGGAGAATGAAATTTATTTTAAAAAAGTGTACAGTGCCTAAGCGGTCACGTGGCTACTTAAGAATGGTAAATTAATATACTATAATAATATAATAACGTACCCTTCGACGTAGCTTTTGTCCGAGATGAAAGTGTCGAACTCCTTGACTCCTTTGTCAGATTTCAGGTCGGAGACGGTCATTTTTCAACAAATAATTCGAGTCGGACGGGAAAATGAGACACGCACGGTTAGAGACTCGGGAGGAAGAGAACTCGTCCGAAAAGAAAGGTTATGATTGACCGTGTCCCAGGTTGTCTCTATTGCGTAACCTCCCCATACGTCATCCATAAACTTGTCCATCCATATACTTCTATTTATCTTAAAATATTCATTTTGGACAAATTGAAATTTTAAATTTCGTATCAAGTTATTATTTCATTTTCAATTTTTGGTTTTAAACCTTTTTTTGGGGGTTCGGAAAACTTGTGGAGTTTATTGAACGTGCTGCACTCTCGGGCACAGCTGATAGGGACTGGTTCTCTTTTTTATTTTCATCACCTTTTCTTATTTCTTAATATTATTCGACCACTTTGCAGTCCTGGGCTTCTTTGAACTTCGGATCGGCTTTTAAACGTAAATCCTTTCTGTCCATGGGATTTTAAACAAGGTAATTAATAGGCAATTTTAGAATTCGCTTTCACTTCCCAGAAAAAAATTGAGTAGAATCTGTTTATCTTTTAAAAACATTTAAGATCCTTTTTTTTTGTTTCCATACGAACAAAAAGTTCCTGAAGTAGGCACATAGAACATCAAATCTCTAAAAAGCACAATATGTCAAATATAAAAGTCCTGACTTTGATAAGACTTATCTTTTAAAAAAATCGGCTTTTTGTTTTGTTTAGTTCCAAAGTGTTGGATTCTTCCAGGTTTTAGCGAACACGACTTGAAATGCTGCGAGTACCGCTTGCTAGGGCAGTGCCGACTGCTTCGAAGGCTGTGCTCGGCGTCGGAACGCGCTGCACCGCCACGAAGGCCCCGGAGAAGTTTGAGGTCTTCGTCGACGACAAGAAGGTCATGGTCGAACCAGGAACGACCGTACTGCAGGTATGACCATGTCTTTCCTTCACCGATCCGGTTGTGATGTTTTTTTACATATTCAGGCTGCGGCTATGGTGGGCGTGGAAATACCGAGGTTCTGCTATCACGAACGTCTGGCCGTCGCCGGAAACTGCAGGATGTGTTTGGTAGAAGTCGAAAAGTCTCCAAAGGTAAAGTTGTAATTATTTAAAAGTTTAGTTAACCCCCAACTACGATTGACATGAAATAAACAATGATCAGATCAGATTCCGACACTACTTTTTATCACTGAGGTTGTTGATAGGCATAAGTTCATAATAATCATTCATCTATGGTGTTTAGTATGATTATTTGGAAATCTTGAGATGTGGTTTGCTGTGACGTAGGTTCAGAAAAGTTTTTCTTTATTATGCCACTGTTTCGATCATTAATGTCTCACTTTCAAGGCCTGGAATTTATAAACATATTTAGACTTTTGTATGTTTAAATGTACTATCTTTAAAAATCCCAGGCTCTGAAGATGATGTCAATAAAGATTGAAACGTTGGCACGATAAAGAAAATGTTTTTCTTTTCCTGTCACACCAGACCACATCTCACAATCTCCAAATAATCATAATCATTTATTGATATCTTAAATGAATAAAACCTTTTTATTCTTTTTAGACATCTTTCTTATTTAAATTACGATTTTGAGCATTGTCGTTTATTACCTTGCAGTTTGTATTTTCTTCTATTTTGCTCCGGCAGGCTCAAAAATTCCTGAAAAAAAAAAAAAAAAAATCTTTCTCGCACAACTCTCATTAGAACACTAGCAGACAAGCATGCAACAGTATAACAGTTTGGGAAAAGGCCTAAATATCATTATAAATTCCAATAAATATTAGGAAACTGAAAAGTGCTCTTCGAAAGAAACACTGGAGACCCCAGTAACTCCTTTAAATCACTCGAAAGATTGAACCTTTGCCTAAAGGATTGCAAAGTGCGACAGTCGACCAAAATATGTTTCACAGTCACAATGACACGTTCTCCACATCGCACACATCAAGGACAAGCTGGACAGTTGTTGCCTATTATGGATTAGCCTAATGTGACCTATTCGCAATCTACAGAGAATCAATAGTTCTTTTCTCTCAAGTTCCTCAGTTAGCCATTTATGTACAACTCGTATAATTTCTTTCATACTTTCTCTACAAACATGTCATTTTGCCGGCGGAATATCTATACGACCACACTTACAATAATATTGCACAATATTTTTATTATGCAATAATATTGAACCACATCTTGATCCCAATTTATCATGCAATAATATTGACAGCCCATAAGGATCAATGTTGTTGCGAATAGTCCTCGTCCTTCGAATGCTAGACGTTGATTAAAAAATATTGCACAATATTAACCCTACAATAAAAATTAAATCCACTCAAACTTTTGTTCATTCATTGAGCAAACTTTAATACCAACTCTAAACAGTCAAAAATATTGTGCAATATCATTGATCATTTGGCTTGTTAGCGGAATTTTTTTTTTTTTTTTTTTTTTTTTTTTTTTTTTTTTTTTTTTTTTTAACATGCTGTTGGTAGAAAATTAAGAATAATATATAATTGTCCAGAATTTCACTTGTAGAATTGTAATTAAATGAAAATACTTTTCTCACAATTTTTTGTTGTGCTATGCTTATTTTTGATGCATGTTTATGTTAATATTTGTTGTTTTAGCCGGTTGCGGCCTGTGCAATGCCAGTTATGAAAGGGTGGAGAATCAAAACTAATTCTGATATGACGAGAAAGGCGAGGGAAGGTGTTATGGAATTCCTCCTCGTCAACCACCCGTTGGACTGTCCAATCTGCGATCAGGGTGGTGAGTGCGATCTTCAAGACCAAAGCATGGCCTTCGGTTCAGACAGATCTCGCTTTACTGACATCGAATTCACTGGGAAAAGGTATCTTACATTTCGTTTAACTTTTTGGCAGTTTTTTTATATCTTTTCATCTTTCAGGGCTGTTGAAGACAAAGATATTGGGCCACTCATTAAAACTATAATGACAAGGTGCATCCACTGCACAAGGTGTATTCGTTTTGCATCAGAAATTTGCGGTATCGACGATCTTGGTACAACCGGAAGGGGTTCCGACATGCAGGTACCATTCAGTGCTAATATCCAATATGATCAAATAGCCTGGTAATAATCAATTATTTTTCCTAGGTTGGAACTTACGTAGAAAAGTTTTTCTTATCAGAACTCTCTGGAAATGTGATCGATCTGTGTCCAGTTGGTGCTTTGACTTCAAAGCCGTATGCGTTCACAGCCAGGCCGTGGGAAACGAGAAAGACAGAGTCTGTCGACGTTCTCGATGCTGTTGGCTCAAACATCATTATCAGCACGAGGACGGGCGAGGTCATGAGAGTCTTGCCTCGTGTCAATGAGGTGATTTTATTCCGTGCCCGGTTTGTTTTGTTTTTCTCAAGGCTTGCTGGTTTAGGATATCAACGAGGAGTGGATTTCTGACAAGGCTAGGTTCTCCTACGATGGCTTGAAAAGGCAGAGGTTGGTTACACCGATGATTAAAGGGCCACAAGGTGACCTCCTACCTGTCGAATGGGAAGATGCCCTCGTCGCAGCTGCCAAGGTGAGAATCTTTTAGCCTAATTTCTTATGAAATATATATTTATATAGGATAAAAAGCTACTCGCATCATATACTTTGTCAGTGAATTTCACACCTCCAGAGTGAGGAAAAGTACATAGTCCATCCTTTTGGAGATATTAAACTTTAAAAAAAAACTATCTATGGTTTTCATCATAAATTTACTCATAGTTCTTCACCTATTCATTTTTGAAGAAATAAACATTTTTAAAAAAATTAAAGAGAATTTTCAAGCAGATTACTTTTAAGAAGGCACCCATCTGGGATTTACAATTTGATTTTTGGTTTTAAAAAAACCTTTAAAAACACAGCTAAATTTAAATTTTAAAACAAATTCACTTCATTGGAAAAGTTTGTTTTAGATCTTGGTGAATTTCATAAAAACACCTTTGTTTAATAAGATTTCTAGCAGTATACACTTTTCTTTAATTGCATCTAAAGCAGCCCATAGACGGTCAATATTATTTTACATTATAAATTGCACAATAATTTGACGGTTGCCCCTTAATGTTCAATAATATTGTACAAAATTTTGTTTGTGCAATGAAGTTGAATAGTTTGAAGGTGTATTGAAGTTTGTGCAACGTTTGCCACTTGTTGATACTTCACAAACAGATATTGCGCAATAATGCCAACAGACAGTGCAATATTTTCCAATATTATACAACACATTTTCAATTCTTCATCAGTCATGCAATCTTGCAGTATTGCACAATCTTTCAATATCGTCTACACACGATCAATTGAATTGCACAACCCAAAATATTGTGCAATAATCGTCGTACAATTCGTGCACGTAGGTCAGCGAAACAAAAATATTAAAAAAAACGAAAATTTTGACTTACAACATTTTTTTGCGACTTATTCACAAAAAGTGGAGGAACGATATTTTGGAGCGTAGAATCGCCCCCAAAAAAAGTTTAAGTTGGGAAATAAATTTTTCCCAGGACAAAAAGTTGAACTCCATTCCCCCTTTTATTATAAAATTTATGGAATTTCATTGGATGTTGTTAAAGAAAGAGGTATGCCGATAGAAAGCTTATTAAACGAAGTTGTGAAATTACTCTACCATAAATTTTTCCATTGTTTATTTTTATTTTTTTTTTCTAATTTTAGATTTAACAGTTTTGAAAATATTGTTTTTTTACAAATATTAAGGTGAAAGTTCTAAAAGGGTGGCTTCTTAATGTTAAGTTAATTTAACTATATTCTCAATGCTGTTATTTAGGCTTATACACAAATTAATATTTCAGTAGCTATGAATAGATTTATGATGAAAATCGTAGATAATTAAAAAAAACATAAAGGGTTAAAATATATGCAAAAAAGTGTGAACTTTTTTTGTCACTGGAAGTGTGAAATTCACTGGCAAAGTTTGTGACGCAAGTAGCCTGACACCTAGTATTTATTTATTAATTTTTTTCATGTATCATTCATACATTTTCAGGCATTGAAAAATGGTGGTGAAAAAGTGGCAGCAGTCGCTGGAGGACTGTGTGATGCTGAATCGCTTGTCGCATTGAAAGATTTGGTGAATAAGCTTGGAAGTGAAGTCGTGTGCACTGAATACACTTTTCCAGATGAGGGCTCCGGCACTGACCTCAGGTCCAGTTACCTGTTGAACAACAAAATCGCCAGAGTTGAAGAGGCCGACTTTGTCCTCTTGGTCGGCACGAACCCGAGGTTTGAAGCACCGCTTTTCAATGCGAGAATCAGAAAGGGCTGGGTCCATAACGAGCTCGAAGTCGCTCTTATCGGCCCCAAAGTCAACCTTACTTACGATTATGAGGTATTACTTTATTTTGTCATTTATTGTTACACCCGACAGTCAATCCTTCCAGCATTAGGCTTCTCTTTGATTGTTGACTCTATCTGACTCGTCGCTGTCTTGGATAGCTGATATAATGTCCTCCTGACTCTAGTCAACCAAGTTTGTCCTCTCATTACTTTGGAGACACTTGACAGTCAATTTGTCTTGCATTAGGCCAGTCATCAACAGTCAACTATCCTACTCATCTCAGTCTTGGATGGTTGATGACATGTCCTTCTGGCTCTGACCAACTAAGGCCATCCTGCCCACTACTTCCAAGACACTTGATGGTCAATCCATACTGGATTGTACCATCCTTCAACAGATGGTTCTATCCAACTCGTCTCTGCCTTGGCTCTGGTTGACTGAATCCGTCCTGTCTGCTACTCCTGAGACATTTGGCAGTCAATTCATCATGCATCGGGATTTGCTTGGAAAGTCAGCCCTATCAAGCTCATTTCTACCTTGGATGGTTGACATCATGTCCTCCTGGCTCTGATTGATATGTCTGTCCTGTCTACTTCTTACAAAACACTCAGCAGTCAATTCGTCATGTATTGGTCCACTCATTGACAATCGACTGACTCGTCTCTGCCTTGGATGGTTGATGACTGCCTCTCGGGTCTGGTTGACTGAATTCACCCTGTACTACTTTGGAGACATTCAACAGTCAATTATTCCTTATTGGACAAGTTTTTGACAAGACACTATCCGACTCATCACTACCTTGGATTGTTCATATATGCTCTTCTGGCTGTGGTCAACTAAGTTTGGCATGTCTTCTACTTTGGAGGCATTTGAGAGTCAATTCGTCCCGCTTTTTGAACAATCAACCGTATCAAACTTGTTTCTACCTTGAACATTTGATGTCATGTCCTCCTGGCTCTGATTGACCATCCCCATCCTGTCTACTTCCACAAGACACTCGACAGTCAATTCGACATTTATTGGTCCACTCGACAGTCGACTAACTGACTCATCTCTGCCTTGGACGGTTGATGTTATGTCTTCCTGGCTCTGATTGACCTTGTCCATATGTCTATGCATTATGGTCAACTGTCAAGGGTCGGTCACAACCCGCTCGGCTGAGCAAAACTCATAATTTTCCGTCTTCCATTAAACAGCTCCTTGGTTCCTCGTCGATGAACCTCTGGTTAAGAGTATGCAAATCCCACCTGGCTGGCAAGACTCCAAATTTATGGTGTCCCATAGCATGAACTGTTCGACTTGTGTTATTTGGTGGGGCTGGGGCTATCTGCCTGCCACGTTTTATGCTTTCCTTAGTTGCCCTCCTCATTGCTGCTATGAATCCTTTTCTGGGAATCATGGTCCTTTGTCAAGGATGGCTTCGGCTGCACATAAGGAGAAAAATTCGGTAAACCACTGATCTCATCTCCATCTATCACTTTGGTCTACTCAACTTGTCTGCTGTCTTTGCCATTTATATCTCTTTTCCTTTCTCCTGGCTGTTCACACTCTGCTACATTTCCCCTATATTTTTTCTTTCTTTTTTTTTTGTTCAAATTTTCTCGTACAAAGCCAACCCTCCTTTTTTATATTGGACATCTTTGTTCCTATCTTGGACCTTTCATTCCATGGCTCTCCTCTCTCCAGGATTAGAACAGTATCTTTTTTTTTTTTTTTTTTTTTTGGAGGGGGGGGGTAACGATATTTAAGAAGTTTAACTGTATTTCAAATTTTATATTTTTTACCACTTTTCTCTTGTTCTCTGTTTATTAAAATTGCAAATAGATTTATTTTTGCTAAATTTTTTTTAAGCACTTGGGTGATGCTCCTACAATTATAAACGAACTTGTCGAAGGGACTCACCCTTACAGTCAGAAACTACTCCAGGCCAAGAAACCTATGATCGTCCTGGGTGCGCAACAGCTGGCAAGGGAAGACGGAGGTGCTCTCCTTGCCCAGACCCAACAGCTAGCGAAACGTTTGTCTTTACAAGCGGAAGTAATATTTTTTTTCATAAATCTACATTATTACATTAACAAGACTATATTTTTCTTTTTCGTTCAGGGACAAGAACAGTGGAAAGTGTTGAATGTTCTTCAAAACGTAGCCTCGCAAGTGGCCGCGCTGGACCTCGGCTATAAAGCCGGGGTGGCCGCCGTCAGGGAAAACCCGCCCAAGGTGTTATTCTTGCTCGGTGCGGATGAGGGCACAATCAGCCGTTCTGATTTACCACCGGATACCGTCGTAATATACCAAGGCCACCATGGCGATGTTGGTGCTGCAATGGCGGATATCGTTTTACCAGGTGCAGCATACACGGAAAAGCAGGCGTCCTACGTCAACACGGAAGGCAGGGCACAGCAGACTCTCGTCGCCGTCACACCGCCTGGCATGGCGCGGGAGGACTGGAAAATCTTAAGGGCCCTCTCTGAAGTCCTAGGGAAAAGGTTGCCGTATGACAACTTGAATGAAGTCCGGGCAAGGCTGGATGAAGTGTCGCCTAATTTAACAAGATATGGGGATGCTCAGGAGGCAAATTTTTTTGCACAGGCTGCTGAACTCTCGCAGGTAATTTCTCTATCGGTATTCTTTTATTTAAAAATAAATTTTGAAGGCAGCGTAGATGCTATAAAATGCGTAGAACTTTAGCACACTGGTTTATTGTTTATGTGAAAGGAATGTACAGTTTACAAAATTCAAAAATCTGAAATAAAATTTTAATTACTTTATTAAATAATATATCAGAGTTCAATTTTTTTTTTTTTTTAATTATATTGCTTATTCTATTTGGTCATTGCATTTATACACCCTCAGACTTTTATTCCATATTTTTACAATAAATGAACTCTAAATACAAATCATTGTTTCAGTCGGTAAAGAAGCAAATGGCCAACACACCTTTGGACGTCAGGCAGAAAGAACTCGAGGACTTTTTCATGACCGATCCGATCAGCAGGGCTTCATCGGTCATGGCCAAGTGCATTCAAGCCGCTAGGAAACAAAAGGAATCAAAGTACTTCGATAAAGATAAAGCTTAAAAAAAAAAAATCTTAACAATTTAAGAAAATTACTTTATTTTCCTCCATTCAGTAATACACAATCTAATATTGCAGTTTATTCGTAAATAAACAATTTATTTTAGCGTAAACTGTGTAGCAGGTAAATTAGAAACATGAAGATTTTTACTGTGTTATTCATTTTAGATGTTAAATTCAGTTGTACAGATGTAAAGTATTTAAGTGCACTAAATAAAATCTGGAAATAGATTTTGCTTCATATTTTTCTTTGCAGTAGGTGTTTAAACCATTAGGAAATATATCTGTTCAGAAATAAATTATTTTTAGATTATTTACATTATTTTTTCAATTTCAAATAAGGTCCACAGATAAAGAAAATTGTACGTTTCTTCTACTCCTCGGGTAAAAATTTCATTTATAGATCAAAAGTTCCATTGCAAGAAAACTTTTTTTTGTTTTTTCGGCTTTTTAAAATACATACAGCTGTATTACATATTATATCACGCTTTGGCTTTTTTGTCTTCAGGTTCGATACTTGGATCGCTCGATGTGATATCGTCAAAAAAAAGTTGATCTTTCGAAAATCTACCGGTTGCATTTTTGTTCGCATACCAATGAAATTTTGCTGGGTTATAAAGAATCTTGTAAGGACGGTTGGGATTGTTTTTCAGCTAAATTCACTGGCAGTCACAGAGTTATAGGCGATTAAAATAAAAAATTTAATCATAAATTTTGCATTTTCACCCGCACAACAGCTCAGTTTAACTTCATCCTAGCAACCTATCACTACTGTTTTTTGGTATTGCTTTTAAACTGGATTCTTCCTGAGGCCAACAAACTGAATTTTGAGGGCCAGTTTGTCTTAAATACAAGTATTTTAAAAGTTACAATTTGACAAAAATCCCATTTTTAAATTAGGATTTTTTCTCAAATACAGTATTTTCAAACGTAATTTATTGTTCTAATTTTTTATGTTCAGGATAGTCAATTCAAGGATGTTTTAACATACTTACCTATATCAGGAACCTTCCTCCATTTTTGGTAACCCGCAACACATATGTATGAGTCCTCGGTGTGTCACTGTTCTTCCATCAAAGAAATTAATTTTTGAAGGGGACATCTGGTCCAAATTCAGGATTACTGAGATCCAATCACTCCAGAATGGCGAAGAAAAAAAGTCCAGAGGCGATTGAGGGAATTGAACCCACGACCGAGAATCTGACACCACTTAACTCCCGAACCGCACTAGAGACATTACAAACTCTCAAGAATAAGAAAATTTGGCAGTGAACTCAATCGACTTTTTATCTCTTGCATATCCAGGCCAATTTGTTGCCTAAACGGAATCAAAACAACAGAAGGAACTATTGAGGCCTGATGCTGAATCAGCTGGTTGACACAACATTGTAAGTCCAAAGTTCGCGCATTTTTCCAGCTTGCGGAGAAAAGCTGTTCAATGAGTCCCACTTATTGTCTCTTGGCTCTATATAGAGAGCATATAGGAATGTGACCTACATGAAAAATGACCAATTGGATGGAGGGGGGGGGGCGTAAAGAGGATTCAATGTTTTAAAACACCAATTATTGATAAGGAATAATTTGCTTGTTGGGCAGAGAGAGATAAATAAAAATACTTCACTAAATGATAGAAAAGTACTTATAATTCCACATTTCTTACCAGTAATTTTTATTTTGTTTTATTAAACTAACATTGTACCACCTCAAAACATGGTATTTTGACGTTTACTACACCTGCCGATTTGAAGATTTTGATCAATTCATTAGCATTTTAAAACAATACAAGAAATTAATATTTAAGTACTGTACAGCTCATACTGTCTTTGGTGGGATTATTACGATTATAAGGTTAATCATTCTTGAATACTGATAAAATATATCTAGGCCGTATCTAGTTCTAGCTTTTTTTTTTTTTTTTTTATAACACTTCTAAATAATAAGATAAATAATTTAAAAATCAAAACTCTTAACACAACAATTAATAAATATATATACAGCGGTTTTATATTTATAAGGCTTCTTATCTAGGGTGTGAGGGTTCGGTCGGGGAAATTCAAAAGGGAATTATATGCGGTGATCATACACCGGCGACTAGCTGGTATAGGTTTGGATCGTCGTTCACCAAAAAGTGCGAGACGAACGTTGACTTCTTCTTGTCCTGGGTGCTCTGATGGGAGAACCAAGATTTACTCATCTGGTCCCTGTTCTTCAAACCCGGGGGATCCCTCAGGAAAATCCCGCCAAAAAGTGTAGCTGAAAAGTTTTTAAAAAGGAACGGTTTAGTTTTCAACCAGACGATTTTCACACCTCACAAGGAGAGACTAGACATGGGAACAATTTTAGATTTTTTTTTTTTTTTTTTTTTTTTAAATTAGACAAATCCCAGCATTCTTGCCAATGGCTCCTATGAGCTGAGATAAGAAAACGTAAGTACTTTATTTTAAACTTAATATTTCTACAATTAATATTTATCAGCCAATTTTTTCCCTGTCCTTTTCCTAGTAGTTATCCAATTCCACCTTAAAATATCTGGAAAATGTGCATAATAAATTAAGGTGAAAGATGTTGCATCAGACATCTTGCGAACTTGTAACTGGGCAGCTGAACTTACATACGAGCCAAAACAATTAACATATTTGTTCATCATTCAGAGAAAGCCCCTTGCGTTGAAAGCTCGTAGAGTGTTGGGGTATTTTTGGAGCCAAATCAGTGGCACAGGCCTTTGATATCGCTTTTGCAACAACTGTGAATGCCGTTTTTCAATTTTTGACCTTTTGTAATTTTTTTTAATTAAAAAATTATCAAAATAAATCTTTGCCTTATCTTGGAAAAGTCTTTAAAAAATCACGAACATAGGAACCCCTGCATACAAGACTTTCGTCCCAAGTGCGTTGATCTTTTTTCTGCTTATCCCAAAAATTTGTATTCTGGGATTTTTTAGGATGGACAAAATGAATATCAACTTGTTTCCGATTGAAAAAATAGTTTACGCTAATTTTCTTCATCATTCACTGCAGATTTTGGTTAAATTTGAAGATACCAGACGATGATGAGCAATGAGATAGGAAATAAATACAAAATTGAAGAGAAGAGTGGAAAATATAAATTTTATGTGGTTATATGAGCCCTTGGGGTGCCAGTGATTATGGAGAGAAAAACAAACACAATAGATGATAAAGATAGTTTAAGCTAGGCATATTGAGCAGTCCCTTCCATACAAGTATTTCCAAGAATGCACGTTATACGAGGAATGTAATTAAACATCTAGCCATGTCTTCTAGATTGTATAGCGTACTGTTTCAGACTGCTATGTGCTATGATATATTGGGTTGTCCGGAAAATAATGCAGAATTTTAAGTTTTCATTAAAAAAAATCTATATAAAATATTCTGTTTACGTTTACAGGATTACTCATTTGTATGAATGTCAACACTTATTAATCCTCTTCCAAATGATATTGTTTGTTTACCTCTGTAGCATTCCGCTACTTGGAAATAATTCAGTCATCCTTATAATGTCAAAGCCAGAATTTCGTACGATTTTCTTTTACGAGTTTAAACTCGGCCGAAGCGGAGCCCAAACGGCTAGAAACATTAACCAAGTCTGGGGCGAGGGTTGTGTTAATGAGTGCACTGTGCAAAGGTGGTTTAAAAAATTTCGGGAGGGAGATTTCAGCCTTGAAGATGAAGAAGGTCGTGGAAGGCCTTCCTCTCTTAATGATGATGTTCTGCGATCAGTGGTGGAAGAAAACCCCAAAACAACTGTTCGAGAACTTGCAGAGCAACTCAAAGTCAGTAAAACGACCGTCGCTGACCACCTCTTTGGTCAATCGGAAAGGGCCCATTTTGTTGCATGACAACGCTCGACCACATGTGTCACGTGTAACGTCACAAAAATTATTGGAGCTTGGCTATGAAACTTTGCCTCACCCACCCTACTCTCCGGACCTCTCGCCTACTGACTACCATTTTTTTAGACACCTGGACCACTACTTACAACACATAATATTCAAAAATCAAACGGAACTGGAAAATGCATTTATTGACTTTATCAATTCTAAAAATTCTGAATTCTACTCAGACGGAATTAATAAGTTACCAACACGTTGGGAGAAATGTATTGAGAGTATGGGAAATTATTTTGATTAAAGAACATTGCTTTAAAGTAACTAGTTTCTTTTTTTTTTGTTTAATACCAAAATCCTGCATTATTTTCCGGACAACCCAATAATTTTAATTTTGTATCAAATTTGTAGGTCAATTTTTTTAAGAAAATTATATATTACTTTATAAATTTGGACGTCCGACTTTGCTATTAAGGTTTCATAACTGAACAGCCTTTCAAGAGTAGTATGTTTATCTAAGGACTTCATTAATTTTT
Source organism: Cimex hemipterus (assembly GCA_039619505.1). Classification (NCBI taxonomy): domain Eukaryota; kingdom Metazoa; phylum Arthropoda; class Insecta; order Hemiptera; family Cimicidae; genus Cimex; species Cimex hemipterus. The sequence goes on along the minus strand of CM077114.1, from coordinate 12,108,307 downwards.
CCTTTTCTTCCTCAAATTCAACACAGAACATTATTATATGTTTCAAGTCTTCATTCTCATCGCATGTTGCGCAATTGGGAGTGTCTCTGCTTTTTATGATTTTATTAAGGTAAGAGCCACAAATGCCGTGATTGCTTCTTAACCGAGAGACAGTTGTGAAGAATATTTGACAAGATTTATGGTAGGTGAAAAAGCTTTAAGAGGAATGGATTATGGAATAAGGGAGTTTAAATATTCCTTGGTAAGTTATGATTTGTCTATAGCAGAGTTGGGCAAAATATAATTCAATCATGATTAAGATTTTTGATTGAAGTTTAATCATGATTGAATTAGTCATGATTAAATGAATCATTATATGATTTCATCATTAAACTTCAATCAAAAATCTTAATCATGATTGAATTAGTTAGATTTTGCCCAACTCTGGCTAAAATGACCACCTACCAAAATCCAATAGACTCAGGATAAAAATTTTAAGATGAGAGTCGTGCTTATGGCCAACCTCAAAAAATGTTATCCCAAACGAAAACCTTAGAATTTTTTTAAATGTGATGAAATTGTGTATTTTTCATCTTTTGTGCACCCATACGAATATGATTTATCGAAATTTAGTCATGACTAACTATATTATGACAAAATTAGTCATGCCTCGTATTTAACGTTAGTCATGACTAATTTAGCCATCAATCACATATTGTGACTAATTTAGTCATTAGTCACTTACTACCAATCATGACTAACGTTCTGAGTGATCAATCATTAATCATTAGACATGACTAATTTTTGCCCAACACTGGTCTATAGTGGGTTTTTTCTCAGCTCCTAGGGGGCTATTGGCAAGAATAAACATGTGCCTAATACTTTTCGACCTATCATGGAAAAAGTGTAAATGGTTGATCGCACAATTCTGCCAGATCAGTAAAATCTGTTTTGTATATAAAACTCCATTCAACTTACAAATTGTTTTAATGTCCAAACCGTTGTCATCCGAATGGTATATTAGTTCCCTAAGGAATAAGCAAATATAGATGAAAACCTTCTGGCTAATCACCGGCAACTGTTGAACGATCTAGAAAAGAGAAATATGGTCATTCAAAAGTTATTGTAGCCGAAAAAGATTAATTTACCTGTTTACACTGAGTGTAGTTGGAGGAGGCGTCGAGACATTTGGCGTGCAATTCGTACGGGATAACTGGCTCCGCTGTGGATTCTAGCAACAGCAGCAGGGATTCAGCCACAGAGTACACGCTCCCGGCTGCCATATTTATTAAGGAAAAATATTTGTATAAATTTATTGTACAACCGCCACACTTTTATATAAAATGTTAGAAATGAGTCAGCCTTCAAGGGGGGGGGGGGGAATGCCAAGCTGTAGACATATTTTAAGATTGCTTCGGGATGAGTAAGGGGTGAAAGACATTGGAAAAGTAAGTTGCAAAATGATCAATTAAAAAAAAAAAAGTAAAGGTTATTCCAAAGGTAAAAGAACAATAAATACACAGTAAAATAACATGGCCAAGGAGCGGAAGGGAGACCTTGCTGAAAGTATTTGAAGCGTTGCTTTGCTCAAGATTGTTCTACGGGTGTATGGCTTATTCCTCAGCCCGAAAGACTGTGTTGTTCTTGTGGCTTAGCGAGGTCTTCGAGCCGTATCAGGTGCGTTTAGAACTAGTCCCCTGGTCAGCCTCTGCTGCGACCTGGGAGTGCTGCCGCCCGATTTCCGGAGAGAATGGCTTACCCTCAGTTACACGGCAAGTTTGCAGTATCGGCAATCAGGGCAGATTCACCACAGACCCTCTTGTCGTGCTCCTTTTAGACAGATATGCTGAGCTGGAGCGCCTGGGAAAAACAGTAGTAGTAGTTTAGGTGCCCGGGCACATCAGGCTGGAGGGCAACAAATATGCAGATGAGGCAGAGAAAGCTGGGACATCTCATCCTCCAGGCCAAGCTACCACAATCCAGCCCGGTGACGCTGTGCGAGCAGTGCGTGAAACATTGTGGGAAAGCATTGGCCCCGAGAAGCCCTTGCGAGTTAAAGGCGCTGAACCTTATTAGAGGGGGGCCACAGTAGGCAAGTGGTTAATGCATCAGACTCTCGGCTAGTAGATCCGCGGTGGGTTCAATCCCCACCATCGCCTCTGGAATTTTTCTGATGCCTAAAAGGGACTGGAAGCCGCAATTGAAAGAAATTGACAACGCACTCATCAATGAAAGGGGCGGCGACCCTGAATTTGGTGGTCCCAACCCCCTTCAAAAATGAGTTTCTTCGATGGAAGAACACCGGTACAAGGGGAGCTCAAGTTCACATTTGTGTTCCGAGACCTCCCCCAAAGTACAATAAGCTGTACAGTTGTGGTGCTCAGGAGAGAACTCCAGTCCTCAGTATCCATAGTATTCAAAATAAAATAAAAACCTCATGAGAATCTGAAATGAAAGGATCGTGTTAACTCAGTTGAGGATTGACCCAAACCCATCTGTCACACAGGCATCTGCTTCTGGGTCAAAACCTGCGCAGGTGTCCCGGTTGTAGAGAAAGGTTGCTCAGTGTTTCTCGTCTGTCGAGTGCCACGCTTTGGCCCCCTACAGGGAGCGAGTAGGCATGAACCCCGATATAAAAACAGTACTCAGGCTAACAAGTAAAATATTGGATCCCCTATTCCACTTTTTAAGAGAAAGAGGGGTTCCTCAATTGTAAATAGTGTATAAAACATGAATATTTGTGTAAATAAGTGTATCTGTGTTGTTTTGTTGTGTCGTGTATTTATTTATTTGTTATTTGTCTTTTAGACTGTAAGGCCGATAGCGGAATATTGAGTACCCCATCATAACAGTGCAGTGAGAGGTGGCTGAAATGACTTTATTGGTGGAAGCCCCAGGAAGGAGGGGACTAGAAGACAAATCGATCTCAGTTTTAAAAAAAAATTAAGTTAGAACTACCCAAAATCATGTTTTAAATGATTTATAAAACATGGCCAAATGGTTAGCAATGTATCTAGCACAAGTATTAAAAGTTTTAAAAATAAGGATACGGAGTGGTTCTAATGACCAGTTGTCAAGCCAGGTCCGAATCCCCTCAAACTCCGATTTCAAGCCTGCATTTATAAAGAGTAACGGTTGTTTCATCCCGTGTCGATGAAGGTGGTCGATCAGAAACCAAATTTCCTTCGGGATCTGATGCTCGGAGTTGAAACCGTGCCCGTAGGCCATTCGGTTATTTTCCTAGGGGAAAAAAATGAAGTTACGATTTCGCTTAATGGTATTTATTCAAACCACAGACCATTTCTGCCAACTTTTCTGGTGGGACTTCATTAATCGGGACGACCAAATTAGCCAATGTCTCTAAAGAAGATCCAAAACAGCTCCTATGATATTCACCTGAAAAAAATTTTTAATTTATTTTTAACATAAACAAAAGGTTTTTGTAATCCTTTACCGGTTACGGTTATAAAAATGTCTTTCCCGCCATCAAAGTGAAGCACGAGGATATCTTCAAGTTTTTCCTTCCCTGAATTTATTTTACAAGCACTTCTTTTGTCTACAAGTATTTCTAATTTAATATCACATTTTTCGCCTAAAATATACAGATAAAAATATGTGTTAAAATCACATTATAATAAAATTAAATTAAACCAACATAATACCTGGATTTATGTCTCCGATAAATGGTTCTATGCTTAACCATTCTTTACAGATGTTTGTGTGACCATGCTTTATTTTAAAATTAAACTTAACAGGCACCTGAAAAACAAAAAGGCTCTTTTAGATGTTCTTTTAGGAACGGAATGTGACCAAGAGAGAAAATAACAGCGTTCACGGGGAGAAAAGATCTTCTGAAAAGAGAAAGAATGAGAAGGCTTCACTCAACCAGACAAAATAAGTACGGCCTCTGAAAAACGAGAAAGAACTACGAAGGTGTAATTTTCAAAGGTACAGGGAGAGGTGTTGAGGAGGGCATTCTCAATATCTTGCCGGATGGTAACCCTTTTTACAGGCACACTGAGTAGGAACCTGGCCTTTCTGCATTATCCAGGGTCTGTGTAATATTGGCATAGTGTCTTATGAGGCTGTCGAGAGCCGGGAGAGGTCCCAAAGTAATTGGGAAGGTGGGGGATAGAGAGGATGAGGAAAATGTTTAGGAAGGATCGTGCCAATAATCAACAGAAAATATTACAATATCTTTGCTGAGTAATTTCAAATATGTTAGTGTATGTTTTTTTTGTTTTTTTTGCCATTCACCACCTCAGAACACAAAAGGCTATGAATAATTCAGTGAATAAAAACATTTCATATAAAACTAATAACGAGACAACCAGGTTTGGCCTGTCATGGGTTTCATAAACTTTTTCTTAGATTTTACACTCCAAAATATCAGATACTTATGTATCACAATATAACAATGTTAATACAGTTATACAATATACTTAACAATCTGTTCAAAACAAATTATCAACCATGAATATTGCTCCGCTAGCTAGCTTCTGAAAAATGATTTCAACCAGATAATTTCAACTTTCTAAAAAAATTGATGAAACTAGGGCATATTCACAAAGAATGATATTTTGAAGTAATCTCCAAAAAAATTTTGGTCAAAATCCCTGACCCACCAACCTAGTTAGCCCAAAATAAATATATAATTTTAGATTTTCATGTCTGTATTTAGCTGAAATTCAAACTGTAACAACATACCACTCCGACATTGGCAATGGTGAACTCTTTTGACTGAGGCTCCATAAAGTTGATTGTGTTAAACTTGATCTCGGTGTTGTCGACAGTGGCCTGAGGTTGAAACTCGTTTTCGATTTTGTCCTGCACCTTCAGCCTTTCATCGCGGATCATATTGTATTTGATCTCGTCGATCCTTTTCACCCTGGAAATAAAAACCGAACTGACCGGCTTGTGGTCGCTTATCTGGTAGATCTGGTGGCTCCTGTACTCCAACTGTTGGATCGAATCACCCTTCCAAAGTATCCGATCGCACCAAGCAGGAGCACGATTTTTCTCACTGGAAATTAAGTAAAAACAACATTCTGACAAGAATATCAACAAGAAAAAAATAATTAAAAAATAAAATAGTACCTAGAATCCCAATTGTCTGTCCCAGGATCGTATTTATACGTAGGCATGAAATTAATCGGACCCTCCTTGTATCCGACAAAAACTTTCTTCAGCCTATGTTGTTTCACCAACTGATCGTTTTCCAGAATTGGTTTGTACTTTTCCATCAGGATGTACTCTTTGACGGCATTTACGTCCAGACCTGTTATCCTGTAGTTGAGGTCACCCAACCAGTATACCTGACTGTTAAACGCTAAGTTACAATTCAAATAAATACAATGCACAATATTTCTATATACATTGTATAATAATAACTAGCTGAGATACTTGAGAAACATCAATTAGAAGAGTCAGGGTGGGTACAGTCTGAGAGTACGACCAGCAGAGGGTAAAGTTAGAATAGGTTTGGGCATAGAGTATCTTGAGGCTGTCAAGAGTCGGGAGAGGTCCCGAGGTAATTGGGAAGATAGTGTGAAGAAGGTATGTGAAAGAAGAGGTACTGCTTGGAGATGGAGGTTAGAGAAGGATGGAGGAAGTTGTTTAGGAAGGATCACGCCGATAATCAGTAGAAAATATTATTACAATATCTTTGCTGAATGGAGGCTAAATCACAACTGACAGACCACCCAATGATGAAATTGTCACTATGCCTACAATAACAATGAAGCATACTTTTATTGTGCAATAGCACTGAGTGACATCTTGATCCCAATTTATCACACAATAATATTGATGACATATGAGTGTCAATGTTTTCACATGAGCAAGACCTAGTGTTGCAAGATATCAGGCCAAGATTTGGCTGAAGTTTTTGTAGGAAAGTGCAAAATATTGTGCATTATTAACCCTATATATAATAATATAAAAAAATATTATGCAATAAAAATTTAACTTGCTCAAACTTTTATCCAGTCATTGAACAACTTTAATAAAACTAAACAATCAAAAATATTGTACAATTATATTGTGCAATATAACTGATTGACTGGAATCCCACTTTATATAAGTATTTATTCTGTCAAAAGAAATTTAAAAATCAATTTACTCATGGTCTTTAATGGCTTTAGGCGGTGTGAACGCTGTAAATGAGGTCCTTGAGCAGATCTCATTGTAGTCCTGGTTGCGGCGCTCATACTCTTCAACGTGTGCAGCCAAATGTGAATTTACAAAGCACATAGATGTATTGTAAATTTCCATTCTGACCGAGACGCCGCCCTTATTCCCCTGAAATAAAATACCATTTTGAGAGAAATGAAAGATTACTATCGTAATTAACGTCGTATGTATGAAACTTGCCATTTTCCCCATAATACCTGTCCCTACTCTGTCTACAGCTACGTTCATAACATCATATTGTTCTTGTACATATACAATGAGCATCATTCCAACTAAGCGAACTAATTTTACTTCTTTGTACTGGGCTCCATTGTGGAGGCCTTTCTCGACCATAAGCCTAGGGAAAAAGGGCAGACGTGAAACCTTTACTTCTAAATAAAAAATATAGTAAAAAAAAATAACATGCTTGATTTTTTTTTTTTTTTTTTTTTTTACAATTGTTAACAAACAGTTCATGCAATTTAAAAAAAAAAAGTTCATGAACTCAGCTAGTAATGAGAAAACAAAAGAGAAAACTTTTTTTTAATAAGGAAAAAGCTAAAATAAAATCTAAATCTATGATCTTCACCTCCAATTCTCTTCTCGTATTGAGTCGCTAAATAAATACGCTTCTTTAGAGAGGTCGAGCTCCTGGAAGCCGATTGCGTAGATGTCTGGTGGGTCAACATCGCACGAAAGCCACTCTTGAAGGCTGACTGAAGCGGGCTGGCCATTGACGTTCCAAGTCCCGACGAAAACTCTTCAAAACGAATAGAAAATGAATTTAAGAAAATAATTTACTATTAAAATCTGTGGATAGAAGAATGTATTCAGTAGACGTTAGTTATCTTTGCTTTCGTTATCAACACTTTCACTTATTAGTAGTTAATAAATATATCATGTATTAGTCGCTAAACTTTACAATAAAAATGAGTTATCCATGCTTAAAATATTTAAAAGCAGTGCAATAGAAGCCTCAGATTTTAAAATCAGTTATAGAAGTTTGAGGTAGTACTGTGATCCGATGTGGTTAGATGCATACATGTCGATGTATGTATATATTGTTTTCCTGTGTAGAATAAACTTTATGTATGTTACCGTACATACCAAAAAAAAAAAAAAAACACTGAAATATGTGTAGAAGTTCATAACAGTGACAATATGCACACACGATGATAAAATGTTTCAAAGACTGCAATTCCTATTCAGGGTTCTTGCTTTCCTCGGTGATGCTTGGTATGTAAAATGGATAAAAAGAGTCTACTATATATTTTTAAAAGGCTTACCTTAAAGGTACGTAATCTGTGTACTCTCTTTCGAACTTTTTCATCTCGTACCGTATGATTGTATCCCTGTCTGGTATCATGCTCTTCCCAGTAATGAGGCTCTCCCTCGGGAGGAACATGTCCAGGCTGTCCATAATCTATGAGAAACGTGCCTTTATTTTTTTCCGAATGATTTTTAATTAATTTATATTAAATTTTCCTACCGGATCAGCGATGTCCTCCTCATCGTTGGACTTGTTTTTATACGTACTGTGGTATTTCTTGAGCCAGCCATGGTCGAAATACCTATTTTGCTTGTTCAATCCTGAAAGTTGGAAAGTATTTCAAAATTTCTGATCGCAATACAAAATTGGCAGGGATGACATAAATTGTGCCGGTTGAAAATAACGACGATACGTAAACATGGGTGTTAAAATGTGAGCATCATCTTTTTTAACGGACTATCATCTCTGAGTTAATTAAAGAACAAATGAATCACCTAATCGGTCTAATTTCTTTGTTACTTGATCCAGCTTTATCTGCAAGTTGTGCTGTTTGAAGTGACTCCTTTGTTACTCTTTTTGGCTGTGTTCTTTAATTTATTTATTAGTAGAAATCATAAAAATAATTTTCGTAAAATAATAGTTTGCCAAATTTGACAAGACAGTTGGCCTATAATTCTATATGTACTTCCAAAAACTTCTGAGATTTTGATTATTGTAAAAACTGGTAAACCAAAAACAGAAAACAATGTTTTTATTGGATTTTTTTTTTTTTTTAAATAATTAGAGAATTCACATAATTTCAAAGCCACAAAATATTTTTCACAAGATGATTAATTTTTATAACTTTTATTATTTCAAATTATAATAAAACAATGAGTAAACAAATTGTAAATGATTAAAGTATATACACTTACTTTCAGTCGCCTTGTAAATCTCGCCCACAAACATGTTTGACGCTTCGCCCAGGCCGAGTTCAAAAATGAAGTTTCGCTTGTTTGAACAAATGTTTAAGGATATGTCAGAAGCATCTTCCTGGTTGAAGTCCGATTCTGCAAAGGAGAGGGAACAGAATGATAACGAAAAGTCCTTATAGGTCCAAAGGTCTTGTTACAGAGCAACAAGTTAATCGAGTGTATACGAAAGAAAGTGACATCGATGCCTTAAGAGACAATATTCAGATTTTAGAGACCGGGCAGATTTTATTCGCCACATTTGACGACAGGGCGCAATCAGGTAAACTTTTATCAATTCTGTTTCCACACATTTAACAAGAAAATAATATTATTTTATAAATTAAATCAAAACCCACATACACAGTTTTAATCTTTAGACCTATTTATTTTTGTTTAAACGTGAAAATTGTTTAAATTATCTTCAACTGTTTATTTTGATAAGTTTTTCTTTAAATTTTACTTAGACCATTGGAAAACACTCCTGCTCTTAAGTAAGATGTCCTCGATTTATAACATACCCATAAAGTAAATAGACAAAAAATTTGAAGACAAGGGACATTGGATCATCGATTTTAATTAATCTCTGTTTTGGCGATACTAGACCGATAAGTATTAGTCACAAATTTGAATGTTCTTTCCCCCTAGGGCCCCATATGAATGGGCCCTAGGAGCTAAGAAAAAAAAAAGATTACTTAATCTTTTTTTTAATAAGGTTTTCTACCTTTTATAATTTGATTTTTTAAAAATCTAAATATGCAAAATTTATATTAAATGAGATTCAAAATTATCCTTTAGCAAATTAGGCCAACAAACATTTTTATTATAAAAACAAACAAAAATAGGATTCGTTTAAAGCAATCTTTAAATCTTTAAAACACTTAAATACGAATTTTTATTGCAATAAAAAATAGGCATTTTTTGGCTGTATTGGCCTGGAGAAATTTTTCTTTTCTCCGATGGTGAGCAACGGTGTCCCACATAAAAATTTATATTTTATTCAAATCCAATGTGTTTTTTTCTACAACCGTTCAAAAGATGAATTTCCCTTCTTTCAGATTGTTTCAAAACAATTTACATTTTATATCACTGTAAGTGGAGAAAAGTAAGGACAAAATCAACAACATTTTGTTTTACACATCCAATTCTATTTGATTAACGAGGGCCAAAGTTGTGTCATTACATTAGTTTATAAGGTTCAAAAGACTTGGGAAATTTCTTGTGGAGTGTTTTTAAAGTTTAAATTTATTTTTGCGATTTTCAGGGGGAAAATCGTGGAAAGAGAAATTTTGGCAGAAAAAATTTTTTTAAAAAAAATTTGAACAATTTGTATTCGGGGCGTTTTCAGGGTGTAGAAAATTATGGTCAGCTTTGTTTCTTCCTATTAATATTTTTTAACCTACTGTCACTACATCAAAATTATTCTTCACAGCTAGCCATAGGATAATAAATTGAATGATTAAAAATCAATAAGCTTGAGTTACATGTAAAGTGAAAATTCACAATGCTTTTTGCTTCCGCAGCTCTTCTCCAAAGCAGTTATTTAAGCTAAATTGCTAAATACGGAGTTTTCTTGTCTTCTAGAACTCCCCTTCTCAAGAGAAAGGACCAAGTACCAGGCTCAAAATGTATGGAGAATAAGTAAATATAAAATTATAATCAATTTGAATTTTTTTATGTTTGGGGAACGGTTTATTGATTTTGCCATAATTTTTCTCACGAAGATTGTGGGTTTAGATTCAAATAAGAAACAGGGGCTTCGGTGGACGGAATGGTTTAAGGCATTGACATGTGCTCATAACTGTAAGGTAAAGTTCCTGGATTTGTATCCAGCAGTCCTGCATTCAAACCCAATTATTTACAGTTTTTTTTTTTTTTTTTTTTTTTTTTTTTTTTTTTCGTAACAGTGATATGCCGATATGAGCTCTGCTGTTGGGAACCATAGTTTAAAAAACAGTAGAAAAAGAAGTAAAATTCAGCTTTCCAGCATTGTCCAGCCGCGGACATTTGTAAAATCCAAATGAGTCCTGTTTTTTTGTGGAAACAACAGACAGCAACGAGAAGAAGAAAAAAATGCCGACAGCAAATCCAGCCAAAAAACATAAATATTTTGTTTTCTATCTAAAAAATAAATTACATATTTTACATTAATTACATAATTACAAAAAACGCTGTATTTAAGAACTTTAAGGTATAAAAAGGTACAGGGGCTTTGGAAGCCACAACAGTTTCGTGGTCCACTTGACCAATTAACATCTTTCAATTAATTAAGGTTTTTAGTTGAGATAGAAAAGTCCATGTCACGAGCGGGATTCGAACCCACGACCTTCGGCTTGATACGCCGGTACTCTACCACTTGAACTATCATGACCTCAATCCAATCGGACACCAACTTCCTATCTCAACCCGACCTTTTGAATTTCTCTCATTTTGGCTATTTTTCATGGATTTTATTTATTTATTTTTTATTTATTTATTTATTTATTTATTTATTTTTTGAAAAATTGCAAAAAGGAGGGAAAATTTAAAAGGTGGAGTTGAGATAGGAAGTTGGTGTCCAAGTGGACCGAGGTCACAATAGCTCAAGTGGTAGAGCAGCAGCAAATCTAGCCAAAGATCATGGGTTTGAATCCCACTCATGCCATTAACTTTTTATCTCAACTAAAAACCTTAATTAATTATTTAATATAATATATAAACATAATAACTTAAATCACATCCACAACAAAGCAATTTTATAAATCTAATCTATTTTAAAATGACCCTGTATATTACTTCCTGGTGACAGTGGAGGTCAGAGCATCCGACGCAACTGATTTACTATAATAATGGATTTTTATTCAAAACAATTTAACATATTTAACACAATTTTTTACGATAACAAAATATATCAAAATTTTCTAAAACTGCTCAAATAGCATCTACTTTACGACTTCACCCGGTTCATAGGATTGTCGATTAGACATCGAACATTTATTCATTTTTGTTATATAAATTCCATTAACAATCAGATCGTTTATACAAATAAATATTTCAAATACACTGCTAAAATAAATAATAATGCGGTCTTTTCTAATACTTACCGATATCACATCTGAAGTGTTCGTCAATCGGTAAAATCCATTCGGTTACTAAGTCTTTAGTCGATGCTGGAGGGACGGCACCAGAGGACAGGATGAAAATGGCGCTGTTGTGGCCCCACGACACAATCACAAGATATTGGACAGTTTTAAATTCTTGTATTAAGTTCGCCTTGACACACTGATTAAATGTTAATGAAAATACTTAGAAATTGGTACAAATTGGATCAGAGAAGAAAAAAACACTTGTGGCTAATCATTTTATCTCCTTATTTTAAGGTTTTGTTTGTTATTCTGTTTTCAATTTACTATTTTTCATCCAAAAAATAACAATTTCCATCCAACAATCAGAGGAAAAAATTAGTTTTTAAAATATAGTTTTATCATATCTCACCTCTAATGTTTTCATGTAACAATTAAAAATAACTTTTCTTCTTCAATTATAGAGTGGAACGAAAATGTTAATAAAAGCTGAAATGCGTTCATCGATCTTGTACCTTAGAAAATCTTAAAAGAGGTTGAGAGACAAAAATTCTCATAAGATGAGATAGCCAAGCAGCTATTAAGAAAAGACAGTGAGTGCATCCAAAATAGACAAAACCTGGCGGAATGAAAAGGCAAACCCGCTAGGCAGAAATCTACAAGACCATAAGTAGACCCTGAACTGTTGGGTTAACAAATACAAACAATCCTCCATCACAAAATGGATCCAAAAAAGATAAAAAGGAGAAGTGGATAAAGTCAGGGTGCTAGCACAGTAAGCTATGTTAAAACAACCAGACCAAGACTGGCAAACACTGCTGCATTAGAAAATTCTAAATTCATAGGAGTGATAAGACTGTATACCGGTTTCTGGTGAGAATAACATGGTCTATTTAATGATGACCCAATTTGCAGGCGATGAGGAGGAAGAAATCAACCATGGCAATTTTGGATGTGAAGCAGGGAAAGGAATTAATGACTAGTACTTCTTACGAGGAGGATCGAGTCAACTGCACTGAACTACGGAACTAGGAAAGTACATAAACCAGAAGACTGTAGAGAGTAGGGGGGAAAACTGAGTTTCTAGTATCTATCATCATCATCAACTATTATATATAATGTCTTTGGTAAATAATGAATGAACATGAAGATTAATCAGCCTGACCAAACTGATTTTACACTTGCTGAAGTTATATGACCAGCAAAGGCAAAAACCAAATAACCTACATTACTGTTCAACACCACCAGAAAAAAAATCAAGCTTAAGATTGATAAAATTGACCACAAAATTTGTCAATTGTTTTCTCAAATCTACCAAAATTGAATCTCCTGCTACAAGTATAATGGTGGATTTTTAATCATAAGTATATTTTTTGGCTTGGATTTACCGTATATATTTGCATAACTGTTTTTGCATTGTCAATTTCACGTTACTGTGGAATAAGCAAGTATTAGGGCGGCAACAGCTTAGGCACTGACCCGCTCATCCTGTAAGCGGCCCTTGCATTCAAGCCCAACTTATTTACAATTTTTTTTTTTTTTTTTTTCAAAAACACTGGCACTCCGTGGGTCTGCAGTTGTGAACCCTTGTAAAAAAAAAAAAATTAAAAATTAAATAAGCAAGAATTAATTAGGATTATGTTCAGGATTCCATGTCCATGATTCAGAGTTTTTCTGTGAAGCAGAGAAAATAACTCTAGTAAAAAGTGTGAGTTATTTTTTCTTTCAAACTATCTGCAATTTACCAGTCACACATTTGATGAACACAAGAAATGGTTTTTCAATTAATTAATATTGTACAAGATATTACATAGTTTTATTTTCTTTCAATATATGGTTATTTTTATGTTTTATCATTTTAGGTTGACGACCTGAGTACAGAAGGAAACATTTGGCCGCATTTCTAGTATCTAAAGTTCCCGATCAAACCACTCAAGACACATTTGTTCTGAATATATCACAACCAATTTGGCAACATTTGGGTAAACAATCAAACATTATCTTTTATTTGTTAATGTTTAATCTATTTATCAGTACAGGTCTTTTAGAAATACTAACATAAAATTCCAATCCAAACTATTTATGCTTAAGCCACATAAACGAAAATTTTTTAGTAAAAGCAAAAATTTCCTGATACAGTTCAAGGTTTTCATAATGGCCGCGAAGCAAGCAAAACAAGACATACAATTTCTATTGCCAACAAACAATCATAATCTTCTGTGAGAAGAAACAATCAGACAATAGATTCAACTATTTCTCATAGTTAGCATTCCAAGCTGAGATGTATAAAATTCCTCTCCGCTCTTAAAAGCAACTTAATAAGCTTACAAGTTTTTAAATAAATAATATGTAATTATTTATGATTCCCTTTTATGTTTTGATAGCTCATCATTCAAAATGTCATTTCAGAAAAAGCAATTTTATTATTCTTCTTCGTGAACACACATTTTGTGTTAACTTTCATTGAAACAAATATTTGTTTCACAATTAACAATATAAAAAATGGTATGAGTAACTAAGTTTGTTCCTTCTCATATTCATGAGTATTCAAACATGTACTGGAGGAATAAAAGAGGTGGCCACAAAGCCTTCTGAACCTCAACTGATGTAGAACTTTTGTCTAGTGTCCCTATAAAGTCCAAGGCCTTTTAGGAATTAATCAAACTGCCAGAGTTTCCTCAAAATTACCAACAACAAAATTATAGCACTCAGAGCTGATAAATTGAGCAAGGAAGGATTAATTAAGGCATTATTGGCCTAGAATACTTTGTGGCAAGACAAACTGCAAAAAACTTGTATCCAGCAGATAATGGATTAAATAATAAAAAGTCTTCCCAGGATAGAAGTATGCAAAAAGGTTGGTCGATGAACCACTGCAGACACGACAGATTTACTTAATCTAGGGCATGCCAGGATTAGAATAATAATTGTACTGCTAGCTGGTCACTGCAGTCTCTGAGGGCATATGTACAGGGTTGAAGTGGTAGAAACAGGATTAAGAGGAACATACATCAGACAAGATTAAAATTAAGTCCTCCAAAGAATGTAGCCCAAGACAGAAGCATGTGAAAAAATTCATCAATGGACCACTCAGAACCTAATGACAAAAATCACTAAATCTAGGACATGGCGGGACTAGAATAATAATTGCACTGCTAACTGATCACTGCAGACTCCAAGAGCATATGCTTAGACTTGTATTGGCAGAAATAAGTTTAAGTGAAACTACAACAATGGATTGAATTTTGTCCCCCTAAGAAAAAAGCCCAGGAGAGAAGCATGCAAAAAAATTCATCAATGGACCACTGCAGAAACTAATGACAAGAATTATTAAATCTAGGACATATCAGGACTAGAATAATAACTGTACTGCTAACTCATCATTGCGGACTCTGAAAGCATATATATAGACTTGGATCGGCAGAAAAAAGCTTGTGCAGATCTGCCACGTAAAAGGGAAACGTGGGCAACATACGAAGGTTCATGTTTGATTTCCTACTCTTGGGAAAAGCAAAGACCTGACAAAAATGGTACACACAATCTTTGGAAAAGCTTTTGGGATTTGGTAAAAAACCTTAACCTTAAAAAGCTCTAGGCAACTGCAATGCACAATACTACTGACCAATAGACCAATACTGGTGACAGTGCATGTCAGTATTTCATAAACAGGGCGAATTATAATATGTAGGGATTCCAATCTTCATAGAGGTCATTATAAACAGGTGCAAAAGGAAGACTAATTGCCAGGTACACCCAGCTTTTGGCTCCTTATAGTGCCACCATTAGCACCTATTTGATTACAAATTAAAATAAATACATAAAACATAAAATTATTAATTAATGTAATGCTAGACATTTATGGAAAAGTATGTATAGCTATGATTATTCAGAAATCGTGAGATGCGGCATCTGCAGGACGGTGCCCAAACATCATTTAATAGTTACATGAAAATGACAAAATGACATGATATATGGGTAACAGATAGTGTACCAAAACGTTCATTTGTTTATAAGTAGTTTAAATTGTCTATAGATTTACAGTAAAAACATATTTATTTTACAGACTTAATTGTAAACCGTTGGTGTAGGATGGCTAAGTTAAAGTTTCTGGGTACAAAAAGGCTTTTTTTGGGTCTTATGCTTCAGAAAAAAACTGAATTGTCTGTAATTGAAATGTTTAATAGTGTAATTAAAACAAACTGAGGAAAAACAGCGAGACTAGGCAAGTTCAAATAATTGTTTTTGTAGATAAAAAGTCACCAAGTTTGTAAATTTCTATCCTGTTCTGTACATGTGAAAGTTGGAAAATTTATTGTTACTTACGTAAAGGACGAAAAGTTTTAAGTGTGTTTATTTAATGAGAGAGGAAAATAAAAGGATACGCAGGAGACGTTGTCCGAAGGGAACTTGGCCTGCATGAGCTGCAGGGGCTCCGAGTGATTGTTCATGTTCGCAGATCAGGGTCGAGATCGGGGCCGGCTCATATTCGCAGTCTTCGACTCATGTTCGCAGCTTTCGGCTCATTCCTTGTCAGCAGGGGGCGGGCAGTCGTCAGACATCCCGACTTACGTCAAAGCCCTTCTCGGACCGATCTTCGGCAATCCTTCCGGCGAAGGTTGAAAACGAGACTCAGGAGTCGTCTCCATCCTGATGATGTCATTACACGGTAACGACTTTGGAGAACCAAAAACCATAGGGTTACTTAAAAATTCTCGTTATTGAATATCAGTACAGAAAGAAATTTTCGAGAACGAAAAACTTGTCAGAGAACTACAGGATAGTATATGACCTGGACCTACTCTGGGTATAACAAAAATAAACAAATCCTCCATCACAGAATGGATAAAAAAAGACCGAAGGAGGAGTGAATAAACTCTAGAAGTGCTAAACACAGTAAGCTTATGCTAACCCTCAGCAAGTCCGGCAAAAAGTAGATGTATTATACTGCACCTTAAGACCAGTTTATCGCTGTTCACTGCTCATAGCACACCGGTGAGTCTTAGTTCATCAAGAAATTTTATTAGTAGGTTTGGTTTCAATGGTTGAATTTATTCTATGGGTCAGTTGTAAGTCCCAAAATACTTCCTCCTACAAAAAAGTGAGCACCACAGTTTGGTAGTAGGTGCTGCTTTGCAGAACCTGCATGTTGTTCTGTTATACCCGGTATCCTGTCAGGTTTTGGGATTATATGCTTCCTTTGATGTTGTATTTCTCATTATGGGGCTTATAGCATTTAGTAGGTGTGGTTTCAGTGGGTCGATTTCTTCTTTCATTATGTTGTTCATTCCCAATTCACTTCCTTTTGTGGTTTGTTGTTAGTATTTGTGTTGCATTTTCTATGCTTATTTGCAGAATCTGTACTTGCAGATTTCCTCGAGATACCTTCAGTTTGCAGTCCTGTCAAGAATGCTGTCAGGATTTTGAGTTATTTTATGCTTTCTTTAATGTTGCATCCATTGTTCTGTGCTTATAGCACACCACCAATGAGTGCTAGTTCATCAAGGAACTGGATTAGTAGGCCTAGTTTCAATGGGCGAATTTCTTCTACAGTTAAGTTGAATTCCCGAAAACCCTTCCTCCTGTGGGCAAGTGTAGCAACTTAGCTTATTAGTAATTATGTTGGTTCTTTGCACTTGCCATGTTGAATACCAATATTCTTCAGATGTCCATCCAATCTGCAGGGGTGTGTCCAGAAACCTGCTAGCAGTCATGGTTTTTCATGCTTCATTGCGTTTGCAAATTTCAGTGCTATTTTTCTGTCTAATTTTTTTAATAAGTTAGTTTGAATGTTTTCCATTGCCTGGTCCATTTAGTGTCTGTTTTTGAGGTGGTGTTTTGTGTGAGTGTTTTGTTTATTGTGTTTTTGTACATTGTTATAGTATGCAGTGGTTTGTATTATTTTTAGTTTGTTTCCATATTTGTCTTTGTTTAGCGAGATTGATTTTAGTCTTTCTATTATTATGTATATTTCATTGCTGCCATATTGTATGTATGTGATTTGAGTCAGCTTGTTTGATGTCAGTTGCTGTTGGTGTTTCTGTATATGTGAAATTGTACTTAACTTCATAAGCCCATTTTGTCTCCAGTGTCGTGTTAGGTGTGTGTGTGTGTGTAAGTTGGAAATGGAAAAATGAGAAAGAAAAAAAGGTAAATCCCTTAAAAAAGAAGGTAAAGCTGAAAATTATAAGCTTTTAACTATCACTGAACAAAGATGAGCAAAGAGACAGAAATATGTCGACTATGACTGAAGTTACTAAAGACAAGTGAATATCCATTGTGGATGTGAAGCTTTATCCCAGCTACAGTACTCCCCCTTCAGTAATGCGGTTCTCACCAAAAGAGAAGCACAAAGAATCACCGATGAAAGTGCTTACTCTTATAGGAAAAACTTCATTTTTCAAGGTACAGCGATAATTTAGATTCCACGATTCTTGGGTCGCAGAGGTAAAAAAATGGTCAGCTGGGTTTAAGGACAAACGTCGATTTTATATCTACGATTTATTAGCAAATTAGAATAACAACACAAAAAAAAAATCAAATTAAATTTTTAATATTATAAAAACAATTTTTCAACCAAATTTTAACAAAATAAGTACAATCATTTAGACATTTATGAATGTATACAATATACTAAAGAGGAGGAAAAGAAGTATATATATGAAGTTGATAATAAATTACAAACATGGCATGTATAACTTTAAGAAATATTGAACTCCATATTTACATATATAATAAGTATATAAATATATGTACATGCAAATGACTTGATGTAAAAGTGGACAAAGAATTAAAAAAAGTCTATTTTTTAGTACAGTAAATGCAGCCTCTAGTCTGACTAAATGTTCACCTTTTAACGTAAATATTAGCCCAAAAATGTCAAGATAGTATTAAAGTAATCAGTCGTACCGATCGGATTTAGTCCATCACCGGAATGGTTGTTAGGCATGACAAAACTTTCTGGAAAACGCATTTAGGACCTTTAAAGACTCACTTTTCCTAAAATAAAAGTTTTTTGTTAGATATTGTCTGTTATTCTTGATTTACATAGTGTTAAGTGTTAAATCATTTATCTTATGATATTAGGCAAATTATGATTTTTAGCTGCATTCTTCCATGAATTTTAATTGACAGAAAATGGATTTTTTTTCCGCTGATCTTAGGCTTAACTTAAGTAGTAAACAATCCTGAGATTCTAGTTGTTCTAAATACAAGGAGAAAAATTTTCCATCTAATTTACATTTCCACAAAAACAAAACGGTCGGCTGAGCAATTTTTGCAGTTTTCATGTATGACTTGTTCCTGTTTGTTATAAACATTTTTTTAATTATTAATTTATATACACAACCGTAATTTCCATATTTACTACAATTCATTTTAAAATTTATTGTACATATAAAATATTACATTATGGATAATATATCACTTCGCTAGTGATGCATCAGTACTCTCAAACAGATTCATTTTAATAAATACTTGTTTTAAAACACTAATATAGATATCACAATTCTACTTGAAATAAAAAGTACTTTTTGAAAATGTTAAAAAAAAATTACAATTTTAATTTTTTTGAAAAGAAAGAAAACGCTTTGAGCAAAGCACATTTTGGAGGGAAAATCGATTTTATAATTAATTACAGTAAAGAAACTTTTTTTATATTATGTATTATTATTGTTGTTTTATTTAAGAAATAGTCAACGACAATGATAAAATACAAACTTCAACCTCCGCCTAATTTTGCTTTGTCTTTTTTAACTTGTAACAGACAGAAACAAGAAAGTTAAGGCCTGTCTCCATGAGCTCGATACTTTCATAGAAGAGAGGTAGAGATATACGTATAAATCAGTAACATTTCTTCGCTAAAGAAAAAAAAAAGTAAATTGATAAACACAGTGAGCATTATTTTTTAAATTTGGGATGGTGTCAAGAAGGAAGTTCATCTTGAGAATACCTTGAAAATATTAAAAACCGCAACCAGTGGCAAGTCTTCAGCCAAATTTAGAAAATTCTTGCACGAGCAGGACCCGATAAAAAGAAATAATTTGCACCATTAATCGCCAAACACCAGAATCCATCTCCCTTAGGCTTAATAATACGTAAATTAATATTTTTATAATAAAATAAAACTAACCTTTTAGTTGAAATTACCTATTATTGCTCGTGTGAATAATAATTATTAAAGAAAAAAAAATAATATGTGAGTCTATAATTGTAATAATAATAAGCCTAAATCTTTCCAATTAACAAAAACCACATTCACTTATAACTATTTATAATGATTTCTTCAAATATTTTGGCTGTTATAAATAAATATTTTTTTTATATATATATAAATTAGCTTCAGATCGTTATTGATCTGAGCTGGACCAGTTTGAGCTTGATGTCCCGGAAGTTGGGCCTCTTATCGGGGTTTAAATCCCAAGCCTATAAAAACAAAAGACAAAAAAAAGATATAAGTATTAAAAAATTGAATATAAACTTAAAATAAGTCTTACTTGTTTCATAATTTCATAAGCTTCAGGCGGGCAACCCTCCGGTGCCTCCATTTTGTACCCTTTCTCCACGTGTTTCACCACTTCCGCCAGGGGCTGAAATTTTTTTGAAAATTTTTATTTGATATCCGCCTTAATGGGAGAAAATCAGGGATAAGATGGATTTGAAAAAAAGATGACAATCATTTCCTTCTTACAACTTTTGACGAATATATTTTCCTTTCATCAGTACTTATGAAACTGTTCCTGAGATTTTCATAAAGGTGACAAATCTAAATTTCTAGCTATAACATTAAAAATTATTTGGATCTACATAGACACAAATACCCATATGTTTGTTTCATATATGCACGTGCTAAGTTATTCGCTTCTTGTAGTCTAGCTTTTGCAATTTACAGTAAATTGATAGCAGACTCTCCCACCCAAGATCTCTGCTGTCACCACATGACCGCAACGATGACGGCGAGGGATTAGGACAATGGAAGTGAGCAGGCAATTCCCACATCTGTGTACCAACACACCAAAGTGTTTTTGATGGATACGGATCGGGTGAGGCGCAGTGTAGAGTTTATTTTTTAATAGTTCATTTATCTATGTATCTTGATTGTCTTTTTATAATCTTAGTACGATTTTATTTTGTAAAATGGAGACAAAGAATCTAATTGGGGAGGTCAGAAAAGAAAGTGTCCTGTGTTGTATGACCAGTCAAATGAAAAACATAGAAATATGGAACATAATATTTAATTAAATAATAATCAAATAAATTAATCACCTTTCAACACATTTTTCTCATTACAAGTGCTACCATCCATAATTCATCATTTTTAAAACTTCTTAACATTTTTTTCAACTTTTCAATTCTAGCTTTGAAGCTACTAAACTACTGAATCATATCAACCAATCATATCAGGTCTGATCACATGTCAACCAACTGTTGGACAACATACGGTGCGATGGGGTTCACGCTTTATCCATTCAGCCATTGAGGTAGTCCTTCAGGTGCTGTCAACAGCTAGGTCAATTCAGCACCCAGCGCACACGATTCCAAATCCAATTCAAACCAATGTTGACTTTTAAATAGATTCACTACTATTTAGATAACATTCATTCAATTGGGTGATGCAGTACTCGATATTCCTCCATCACCATTTACAGACATTATACATCTAAGCTAATTGAGAATTGATGGGATAGAACACCGTAGACCCTATCAATAATAAATTCATGCTAATAAATACATTCATTCTTCAGACAACCTTTACAACCTATACACCCTGTTGATGAGGTACTTGATATTCCACCATATACCCTATCACGTCTTGCATTCACTTTCAACAAGTACACACAACTATTATTACTATATTATACACCAGAACAACCCCATTTCCTGCAAGAATTGGAATGGAGGACCCAAATACTCGCTGCCAAGCTAAAGCACAATTATGAAATCAGGTGGCATTCCTTGCGATCTCTTATATGTAGCCAAGGAATTACACTTTTCAATTAGGTAGGACACATTGAGTAACCTTTCTATTCTGGACACATATGCAAGCTTTTGCCTAAAAGTGCTTTTGTGTCGAACTCGCATAACCTATTCTTAATCGAGAGAAGACAACCCTTCTTGTACAAGCCAGATCCTCCTAGGGCCATCCATCGACAGTGCTCTTGATACACGAGAGCTTCTCTGCTGATCCAGATTATGCTGCCACCTTCTTTTAATCATGTTTTGTATTCTAGTAGGTTGTTAAGTGTGGAGGTTGGGATGTCTTGGCCTTAGCCACCTCGTCTGCCTTTATTAAAAATTATGTCTACAAACTTAATGAAATTATGAGTATAGTGTACAACGAGAGGCAACAAATGTGGATTTTTAAATTTTTTTTTAATACTAGGTTGAAAAATATACACGCTTTCTTCCCATTGGGACCTAGAAGCTTATTTCTCCTTTTTTTAGAATTATTCATAAAAAAAAAGGTTTCATTTAACTTACAATTCTAGGGTAGGGAACCCTTCCAAATGAGTAGATTTCCCAGAGCAAAATTCCGAAACTCCACATATCAGATTTATTGGAAAAAATCTGTAATAAAAAATTAAATTAATGACGAATTTGACATCGATTGATATAGGACAGCTTACTCCTTGTTTGAGGGCTTCGGGGGCAGTCCATTTTATCGGCAGTTTGCCACAGTCGAGAGTGAAATTCTCTTCCCGCGCGAGGCCAAAATCCGCTACCTTAGCCACACCGTTTTCTGAGATCAGGACATTCCGAGCAGCCAGGTCACGGTGGACCACCTTCCTTCTTTCCAAGTATTCCATCCCACTGCATGTGTCACTGATGAACATAGACATTTAAAATAATTTAAAAATTTATTCTGTGGCAGAGCCGAGTACGGATGGACAACTCACCATGCAAAATTTATCTGGTGTTTTTTGGTGACATGTTGCCTCCCACGAGATCGCAGGTAGTCGACAAGACTTCCTTTACCCATGTACTCTGTGACCAAAGAAATATGATTTTTGTCAAATACGAGACCTAAAAGTTTGACTAAATTCTCATGTGTCAATGATCTGGAAAAAGAGGACAAAGCAAAAAATTAATATTTATAAAAAATCATTCTCTTATAATTCAATACAGCTTTATTTTGTCTAATGTTAAACTGATTTAAATGGCCTTACGTCATCAGAGATGCTTCGGCGAGGAACTTTTGGGCAGCTTCACTTGAGTCCTTTAGCATTTTAACAGCAACTTTTTCCCCTCGAAAAATTGCAAGTAGGACGTCTCCAAATTCACCTTTCCCTATTGGCTCCCGGTACTAAAATTAAAGAAGGAAACAACAGTCAATAATTAATAAAAATCACAGTTGATAATTATAAATGTTTAATTAAAAGTAAATCTGTTTGAACCAACCTCCAGTTCATGCTCTTGTATAACCCAGCCAGCCTCAACGAACTTTTTTGTGTCTACACAGAAATCCTGCTTACCCTGTTTTGGTAAGCATTTAGTAAGCTGTGTGCAAAGTCCATCAGCATCTTCTTCATAATGCTTTATTAAAACAAAAATGTATTAAGACCATATTAAGAAGCTATATTAAACTGATTATTTTAAATTGTTTACTTCTACTAATTGCGCAAGATTTTCAAAAAATTCTTCATCATCAATTGTCAGCTGATTGTCCTTGTATTTGACTCTGTAGTGTTCGACTTTATTCTGGAAGCAGACGCAGAGCGTGTAATCGCCTGGGAAATTGGTCGACTCCCTGACCAAAAAGAGACCGTCGACTCTTGGGTTAAGCAGCTGTTCAGCCATTTCACGAGAAATCTTTCCATGAAACCACCTTTAAAGGGGGGGGACAGAATGTTTTAAAAAAAATGTCTGATTGAAGAATTACGATCCATCGACTTACGGCATTGCGCTTAATTTGACTTCGGCCTTGTTTTGCTGGAAAGTTGGGGAGAGGCTGTCGGAATCCATGATTTCTGGCATTATCCAAGTTGTGCTTGTATCTTTTGAGTCCAGAGGTCTGCACATAGAAACCGGTTGGTACCTCTAAAAAGAAAATTTCATTTAAAAGCATGCACTATGCCAGATATTTATATATATATCTAAAAAAATTAAAAACCTGAGTTAGAGTAGTTCCTTGCAAAGCCTGATTCATTACCACGGGATTCATCTACCAGTCTACCAATTGATTCAAAACTATACATGCTAGGAAAACCAATGGGAAAAGTCTTCTTTTCTCAATCCAGTCATAATAACGCTTAATTTGAAAATCAAACAAATCTGTAACAGAAATTTTTTATTATTAATTTTTAAAATAAAGGTTAAGTTGATTATTTTATATTGACCAAAAGGAAAATTTAACTTTGAACGAAAAAACTTGAGGATCCTGTACAATTAAACATTGATAAAGATACCCAAAAATTTAAAATATGTTTTATTCATTGATGAGTCTTACAAATTTATCATATATGTAACAAGATTGGCCATGGTAAATACTAAACAAACTAACTCAACCAAATTTTCTTTATCGGATTTCGCAATATAAACTGTACTGTTTCGTTACATATTTTATACTGGCCGGTATCAAAAACTGGATTACAATGAATGGAATTTGAAAACATTCGTTCCAATAGTTCTGCTGCTTACTCCAGTCAATCTAATCAGCTACGCTGATTAAGGCCTTTTGCATTTCTTTCTTTATCATTCATTGCGTCGTTCTTTCACTAAACATTCCGAAGTCTTGAATACCAGGACCATTTAAGAAATTGCCAATTATCGAATCTAATTAATATTTTTAAACAATTTTATATACAGAACTATATATTATTTGATCACACATTTTGCATTTGTAACAGGGGGGGGGATTCTTTACCAAAAATTTTTTTCTCTCACCACAATTATCTCACCACAAGTTACATTTTTCTCTTTTGTTAATTTTTTTTATCATAACCTAAAATATTACTCCAATTAATTATTTTTTTATCTAAGGTTTTTGGTTGAGATGAAAAGTTAGCCATGAGCAGATTCGAACGCACATCCTTCAGTTCAATACACAGCTACTCAAATCGCTTGAGCTATTACAAGTTCTTGGTGGTGGATTCCAGCCAAAATTAATATTAATAATTGAAGATGGCAAGAAGCTTAAACGCATCTGAGCCAAAACTTTGGGATAAGTAGATCAAAATTCTGAACAGATTCAACTGGAACCCCCCCCCCTAAAGTTGTAAGCTTATTTTGTGTATTACACCTAACATCACCTGCTATAATGTGCCTACCAGACCCGTTTTACTGCTTGATCATTCATTGTTGAAGTTATACCTGATATTTTACTAATCAAAACAAGGTTTGCTCCAAATTAGCTAATGTATTTATTAAGAAATATGTTACGGCCTGCTAGCAGCCACGTGATTCTGATGGGTTTTTTATTTGCTAAGATAGGAGGTAAAAACCTAAGTGTATAACAGATTTACCCTGCCCGCGATGCTATGCTGTAGAAGCAATTTCATAGTGATGCAAAATATTTTATAGTCAATAACACCTACCCTTCTATAAAATTTCAATCTGCAGAGACAGGCAAACAGCACAGCCATGGATAAGTTCGCCTAAACTTACTAGAGAATTTTAGATTTATAGAGAAAAGGTCAAAGTAAAACTGGCGCTTACCGCAAAATAATTTAAAACCCATCAGCTACGCATCCCCAAATTTAGATCTTTGTAATTGGTGGAACCTCACCTTACGGTAGATGCAGGCAAACGTGAATATATTTATTATTATTCCAATTAATTATTCTTTTTATCTAAGGTTTTTGTTTGAGATGAAAAATTAGTGTACCGAGGGATTCAAACACACGATATTCGGGTCAATATGCCGCTAACACTTGACTTGAACTACTGTGACTTCGTTTTTGTTGTGTTGTCAAATAATTGTTTTTAAATCTTATTGCAATGTTAAAAGGAAACGTATGGCTTAAAAATGGCACAGGCCAGACAAACCAATTCTATCGCAATTGTCCCAGTTATAATTGTTTTTCACAAAAGTGGGTTTTCAAGCGAAGGAGAGGAAGTGGAAAAGGAAGGATAGAAGTTCGTTGAAAAGGACATTTTCGAACGCTTCCGGCTATGGATTGATTACAAAGAGAACAGGGGAATAGAAAAATAACCTGATTATTCAGGGCATTTTAATGGTGGCTTTCGGTTTCAAATCCAACCTTCTTTACAAATCAACCCAATAATGAAACATTATACATACAGAGAGAGACATACATAGCTTATACTGCACGAATTTTGAAAAATTCCTCGCTTCTATCTCCGCCGCTAGAAGAAAAACTGTGAGTCAGTGACAGAAATAAATAAATAAAGAGAGAGATCGACTGAGTTATTTTTCAATAATCCGAATACCTCATGAGGCGATAGGATCGGACTACTGAGAGAGCCACTCTACTTGGCTTTGATGTCAGAGTTAGACATCTACACAAGTCGCCACTAATTTCACTTTGCATATTAAAACGATGTACACTAAATCACTTTAATGTTACTAGCGAGCGTAGACGGAACCAATAGGTTACAAATAATATGATTGTATCCGATTATTTTCGCATGTGTACCTTTACTTTCTTGGTCTGTAAGACGGGTCTCCCCCCCCCCCACTCTTTGTGCCAAACTGCTTGTTTATCATAGACCAAGCCGGTGAGGATAGGCCAAAAGTGGACGAAACCGACCAAATTATACGCCTATCACGCCGCAGACTCTAAAAGAAGAAATCTAACAAATAAAATTCACTTTTTTTCATCAAAGAGTACCATTATCAGGATTGTGCTTGACCCGACACCTGCAGAATTGGCATATCAATTTGCCCGCAGGGCATGACGAGAGGCGTAGTGTGAAAAACCAAGTCTAAAGGAACGTTGTAGATATCCGTGACGGTTGACTTTCGACGCGACTTTTCCCTAACTTTAAAATAAGGCGTTAAGCTTAACGCCCCTATCGGTCTTGATTAATTCGGCTGACTCCTATTCCCTTTTAACTTTTTAAACTAAATCTACGTACTATATAAATTTTCCAATTAACAAGGGCTGTTTTATCAAATTCCTTCAGATTGCCAGCTCGACTTTGACCAAATCCATATTGGATTTTGAAACTTACGAACTTGCTAATTAACGAAAAAAGTTAAGCCGTTCCAGTGGTGATAAATTTATCCGAATCAAAATCAGCTCAATAGATTCAACGTAAGCATATATTGGTCAACAAATATAAGTGAAACTGAACTTAACTAATAGCAAACGGACATGGTTTATGTAGATGACTCAACCCCTATCTGGACTCGAGATACGGCTACTTCATAGTTTCTACTTCCGTTTTTGTTCCGAAGCGATTTTATCTTATAACAAAGTCCATTCATTGGTCAAAACTGATAGGAATATGTTTAAAGCGCCTTCACATTTCACATAACTTGGCGATTACAGGCCTTTGGTTTAATACTTTTCCCCAATATCATCGAAATTAGCCTAATATTTCACCTTCCAACCTTTATTGCCTTCAAGGAAAAGTCTACAACGAGATGAGAATATTGGATTGAATACAATATTTGTCACATATTTGATGTTTGAATGAATTTTATTACATATTTTTTGATTTGTAGTAGTTGTTTAAACAGTATTCAGTTGGTTACAGGATATTATCGAACCTTTACAAGAGGACCTCCAAGATGGTGTGATTCTACACTACAAATTATTGGTAACTTACGCGCACTTCTCGTGAATAGGTCCTGATTTCGCCAAAAAAAGTATGAAAGTTGAAATTTTCCGTTGTTTCATATTTACATTTTGCCGTTCTATTTACTCAAATCAACTACTATTAAAAAAGTGAAGTTTTACAGCATTTTTTATGTAATAACAAAATAAAGTAAAAACTATCAAAGTTTATAAAAAAAATTTTTTTTTAATGTTTCAAGTAAACTACGTTATGAAAATATCATTTTAACATTCTATAAGCAAAGCAGGCAAGTCAAAAGGTAAAGGTAAATGGTAAATGTAAATGTGTAAATTTTAGTGGTCAAGAAAGTCATAAATTCAAATTCAAACAAAAATTAATATTTAGCGGTCTCTAGAGGTGCTAAAACAAAATTCAATATTAGTTTACTTGTACATATTAGTTTACGAAAAAGTTAATAACCAGTTTACTTGAAAAATATTTGGTTTTTAGAAAAACCAATTTGGTTGTTGATAAACTTTAATAGCTTTTACTATATTTTTATTGCAATCTACATAAAAATGCTGTAAATTGAGAATATTCGCATAGTTGATTTGAAGAATCGCAGAACAGCGAAATAAAAATATTAATTTGGTTTTCAGCTCAAGTGGTAAAAATAGATTATATGACATTTGAAAAATGGCAAAAAGGAGGGACAATTCAAAAGGTGGGATTGAGATGGCAAGTTGGTGTCCTTCGATCAAAGTGGATCAAAGTCAGGACAGCTCAAGTGATAAAGCAGAGGCGTATTTAGACGAAGGTCGTGTGGGTTCGAATCCCGCTCGTGCCACTGACTTTTTTTATCTCAACTAAAATCTTAATTAGCTATAAACAATAAATCACCTAACAACCTAATAACATGTTCATTATTTTTCAACCACTATGTGTTTTAAATCTTTCATGTTTATATTTACAGTAATTCACGTCTTCCCTATTATAAATAAATGGATTTTTCATATGTACAATTAGGCTATTTGAGCATGAATTATAAAAAGTTATAATTGCTTTAGTGGGTTGTTATGATAGATGTGTTTACATGCATGTAGTCTGTAGAAGTCTACGTGGAAGCCTTCCAATAATTCTTAGAGCAGCACATTGGACTACATGGAGCTTAGTAAGATTGGATTTACACATATTTTCCCAAATGGAAGCACTATAAATGGACGTATTTATATTGCATAAAACAGTTATTATTTTTACTGACCGTACATGAACGTTTGTTAAAAGGGTGAAGGCTCCTTAAGATGGCCCATGCTTTTAACAATTTAGTTTCAATCTGGTATAAAATTAACTATGGAATCTAAACAGGCTCTTATAAACGCCACATCCCGAATAGAGAGCAAGTTATTTTTAGCTTTCAAAGGCCATTTATAATGATGTTAAATAAGGATGGTCCTCGAACAGACCCTTGGGAAGACCCCTCGGTTTTATCAATCTATACAAAAAATTTCCTGTTGATTAGATAATTACAATTAAATTTGTTAGTTAAAAAATGTATATGACTTTAAATATTAGACTTCAGTGCCAAACACAGTCAAACGCTTTCTCAACGTCAATAAGTACTTCCCCACATGCTTTTTTACAGTAAAATTACGAAAAATTATATCCACCACTCTATCCGCTGTAATTATTATTACAATTTATGTAATAATTATTAGTCACAATTTCTGAAGTTAAAAATTCCAAAGTGACGAAATATCTATTGTTTGGTAATAGATAAAATAGTAAAAAAGAATTATCGTTCGACCTTGAACATGATACACGTTCGTTCAGCCAAATAATTTTTTTTTAAATAATTCTAGGCGAGAATCATGCCAAGATTTTTAAAATTCGATCTATCAGTGAATGAAAATCTACCTGAAATTCTAATTACAGTATTGTCTTGATGAGCAACACTAGTGTGAATCTATTCTGAATGAATCGCGAGAAGGTCGCACCCATTTATTGTTCCCTCCTGCTGTATAAAACGGGCGAATAAATACGAACGAATGACGCACCTCATTTTTTAAAAAGCGATTTTTAGCAAAAAATATCAAGCACAAACAGCTTTGTATCATACTTATTCAGCATTACGGCTCACTCAGACCTAAGGAATATCACGAACACATTCAACAGGACCTAGACTGCCCTTTAACCACTCTCTTCTCATTCTAGACCCTTCACTCCATCAGAGGTCAAATTCATCAGACACACCCAGTAAAAAAACCTCCGGGTTTGACCTTATCACCACAAACATTCTCTGAACTCTTCATAAAAAAACCATAATTTCCTTAACTATCATTTAGAGCTCAGTCCTTAGAATAACTTAACTAGTTTTCGGGGTCCGCTTGACAAATTACAATCTTTCAATTAATTAGTGTTTTTAGTTGAGATAAAAAAGTCAGTGTCACGAGCGGGATTCGAACCCACGATCTTCGGCTAGATACGCCGCTGCTCTACCTCTTGAGCTACTGTGATCTCGATCCACTTGGGTACTAACTTCCCATCTCAACCCCACCTTCTAAATTTTCTTAGAACCTTAGAATAAGCTTACTTTTGCCTTCCAATCCAATGAAAATTATTGCAGCAGATACCAAAAAATTCAAAACCTAGTTATAGTCCACTGTAAAGCGCAATTTTCATTTTTGGAATCACAATCTCCTACGAAAACCCCTTCTGAAACACACATATCCAATCGTTCAGACCTCGCTCTACAATTCAACAGTGCCGAAGGGTGGTAGACATCATCCTTTGAACGGATGTTATGCTGCATAACACTCTGACACTACTAGAAACTTACGGGCATCTTTCCATCCACTGATTACCTCGTCCTAAAATCCTATCCGTCCGACAGGTACTTTCAAGCACGAATCGATTGTCCTTCTCGCACTAAGCAAAGCAGCACCTTTGGTCCCAGTCGGTATAAACGTATAAGAGTTTCCTATCACATATTCAGACAACGCCATCATACTTTCAGCAAACCCAGACCCACTAGTGGTGTTCAGAAATCTCCAGGTTCTAGTTTGGAATAATGGATCAAGAAATAAAGGTTCAGGTTCAACGAAATCAAATCCTAGCACATAAGCTTCACTCTTAGCCGTATCACCTATCATCCAATCTACAACTTTGTTCTTATTCCAGCAAATAATTCGTCCCTATTTGACACTTTTACATCTACAAAAGACTTAGAACACTCGAATTAAATCTAAAAGGACTGGACAGACGATATTAACTACTCAAAAGACTACTCACTTAAAAATAAACTCCAACTCATTATTACAACCAATTTGGACGTACGGAATCGAACTGTGGGGTTCAAACAAGCGTTCCAACCTCTACAAAATCCAGACCAATATTATCCTACGAAACTTTGCCCAAGCTTTGTAACCTTACTATCTACACATACCTCCCATTTATATTCGAAATTGCAAGAAGTCGATAAAGGCGCCTCCGTAAAACCCTTGACCGTCACTCTTACCGTAGATTTAACACCTTTCGTCTCGAACCCTAACAATAGTCAATCGCTCTACTAATTAAATGATTAACGGTAAAAAATCTCAAACTAATTACACGAGATCATCGAACTTCATATGCATTTGACTAGTAGAGCGTAAACAGTCTGATAATACATATTATTTTTTTTAAAGTCTACAACCTACAACAAAATTATTAAACATAAACACACACCAGGCCGCATCTCAAGATATCTGAATAATTAAATATAAAACCAAGTCGAACGTACAATTAGCTGGCAAATTAAAAACTATTAATTATTAATATTGAAATTCAACGTATTTTTTTTTTTTTTTCACTAATATGAGTGTTGGCCATCGACCAGTGATCATGAATTCTTTACGGGATTCGGTTAGTTATGAGTGAGCTTAAAAGTTTCGGTGATAATAGAACCTCGAAATTTAATGTTAATACAATAGGTTTTGTGTATAAACTAAGGAGAAAATAGTTGACTGTGGCAGAAAGGAGTTTTCCGCAGATTAATGTAATGAAGTCTGCGGACATGGCTCTAGCCGAGCGTGGAAATGTTTTTGAACGATTTTCACAGATGAAAGCTCATTTTGAAACACAAGGGTGAGAATGGGCCCGCCGATAGACCACGTATGAGGATTATTTTATATATTTTACAACTAACCCCCAATTTTGGTGGTTTCCTATCATTTTGGTCTATCGAACGCGTTCCGGCTTCTTGGTATCTTCAGTACTATGTCCGTGTAATTCTGTTTACCGGTGATCCGTCAAAGTTACCGAGACAAAACGTCGACACAACTTCCACGTTCACGAACTTAAAAAAAAGTTTTACTGGATGATCCGTCAAAGACATAGCGACAAATATAACACTATCACATTTCTTCCGATGTATAATAGGGAACTTAAAAAAGAGACTTGACCGAAAGGGAATCGCATAGTCCCTTCAATGAAGACGGCGAAACGGCAAAACACGTCTGACATACCGAAGTCATCAGTCAAAGACTTAAAGAAAAATATAACACCGGCAAACTCCTTCCACGTTTAATTAGTTTTAGTTATACAAGGAAATCGCATAGACCTAGCACTGAGGAATGATCGAAAAAGTACTGGTTTATCTTGCTCACCCCAAGAGAAAATATCACGATCTCTGAACTTTTTATTTTGCTAAACACCGTTTAACGTTAAAATTGTATTTATCTTTTATCAAGCAGTTGAAAATTTTTTTGATTGTACAAATGCAAGTCATATGTCCGTGTACTAGAAACTAAACTATTTAAGAAATTCTTATAAATAATCTGTAATATCAATTGTCCTACTAAAACGTTGAAGCTTAATCATTTGTATAACTCTCAACAGTGCAAAATTAAAGTTAAATACTACATTTAGAGAAATGTTCAAGTAAGTTTTGAGCCTTGCATGACTCAGGTGTTCCGAGCTATTAATCTCGATAAATCAAGAAGCAGCCTTTCAAACGGAACGATGTGGGAATTTTATAACAGTACCATGGCATAAAAGAATAACATTACCATGTTAGTACGTCATTACGGGCGTCGATGGCCTCACGGTTCGCGTTGACACGGCGCTCGTCGCTGTAAGGTAGAGAGGTCCCTAGCGGTCCTGAATTGATTTGATTGTTATGACCTTTGCTGTTGCGAACCCTCATAAAAATAAATAAATAAATGAAGCATTAGAAAAATCCTATTTTATTGTTTAACTATTAGTTATAAGTAAACAAGAAAAGCAGTATGTTAGAATATCACAATATTTTTTGTATGATCGTAGATTCCAACATTTAGACAAATCATTTGACAGTTAACTACCAGGTCTGCCGGTCCTCGCTTTAGTTTGTTGTTTCAGACGCGTTTTGCTCCACAATTACCCGAACGAAAAGTTCATCATCCCGCAGAACACATAAGGAAATCTCACAATTAGACTATAACGTCTTAGAATAATAAATTACCTAGCGGTTAATTAAAACATCTTATATTATATGCAGAAAACACTATGTGCAAGTTATTGTTGCACAGGTCGTTTCAGTAAATATAAAACCAACTTTTTTTAATCTAGTTTAAAAATGGTTTATAAGCGATAATGTGAATGTGCGTGTGTGACACTTGCATAAAGGTTGAAGCACGCATTTGCAGAGAAGAGCAGAGAGGTTCAAGCGACAAGGTTGAAGTCCTTCCACAAAATTAAAGTTGAAGGCTTGTGTCTTGTGTAAACAAGCTTTTCGATGGCCATAAAAAATGAGGTCTGACCTTACATGTTTGTTGGGAGGGAAAAAAACATCCCGCAATTAACTACATACTTAATTTGTAGGGTCCGCTTAATGAGTTTCTCGGCATTTATTTCAGGGGTGGCATTCCTGCGGGAAACTGGGTTCCGAGATAACGACACCTTTGTAGAGCCCATTTACACTGCCGGCGATGTGATATCGCGTAGAAGTTGAAATCGCGAAGAAATGAACTGCAGAATCCCGCGTGCGCCATTTTTACACAACGAGCTAGGTGTGAAATTAGTTTGCGATCTGCATGAGTTTTATTTTGATCTTTTCCGTATATATCTAATAATCGCAGATAAGTTCAGAAGAGTTTTACCGGGGAAGGGGGGGGTCTACCTAGTATAAGTCTCTAATATGTTCCTTTTTTTGTGGCAGATTGAAATTTGTAAACAGTTGCTGATGGGTGTCTAGATAAGATTTTTTCTTGGTTGGGTCTTTTGGCTGCCTCTGCTCCAGGGTGAGGTTCCAAATATAAACCGATTAACTTGTTCATTTTATATGGCAGATTGAAATTTTACGTTAGTGTTTCTGGTGGGTGCTACAGACTATAAATATTTCGCATAGCTTTGAAAATTGCTTCCCCCACAGCATCGCGTCGCGGGCAGAGTAAGCGTCATACTTGTTCGTGTTTCTAACTTCGGGCCGAACGTAGTTTGGACTAACGAAATTTTGGATATATGCTCCATAGGAATGCAACCCGATAAGAGAGTTATGCGTGAGCACGGCAGCGAGTGATAGCCCTGTTCCGATTTTCAAAGCAGGACTTTACCGTATATAGTACTTTATAGATATCTCGTCTTGTGTTTCTTTATGCACATCAACACTGAATGTATTCATTAGCGTGAATATTTAATAATAAACCTCTCACTCTAATGTGCCCCTACTTCTACATGAATCATTCAGATTTATAGTAATACGATAAAGAATGGGTAAGATTTTGATTTTGCAATTTTTTGTAGTTATACAACGCCCGTTGAACAACGTAGAATTGTAAAAAAGTTAACGATTAGACTATTAATTTTTTGTTAAAATCTTTTGTAAATGAGCGAGAATTCCGTGTTGCTAGGGATAATCCGCTTACAGGACGAAAACTGGGAATGATACAAAAATGAGAGGTGAAATAAGAGGATTTAGTGCTGCTGCTTTTGATTTTAATTAATTTCCATTTTGTATTTTCATTTGTTTTTTACAAATGTTTCTTCGTTTTCACGTCTAGAACATCTACAAATGTGTGTATATATATATATATAAATTCATATATATATATATATATATATATATATATATATATATATATATATA
>CM077114.1:12055964-12073695 GCA_039619505.1 Cimex hemipterus | reverse complement strand
AAGATGTGTATAAGAGACTAAGATGTGTATATATATATATATATATATATATATATATGAATTTATGGTAATATAAATATATTAAAAACTCTACATTAGTGTATAGGAGTTGAGGGATGGTTAAGAGTTGGGTGTTTTTTTTTGTTTGTTTTTTTTAAGAAACCAACCAAATTGCTTACCCGAACAATCAAGGTAAAAAATAAAGTTTTCAAAATTGTGGGTTCATCCTTCCCTCCAATATGAGAAAAGAGTAGTTAAGTTAAATAGGTTTCGGATCATCCATGGAAAGGAAAATAACTGGATGTGCCAGCTACAAAGGACTACGTGGGAAAACCTTGCAACCGAATTATCCGACACCTGGGATATTAAACCAATGAAACCTTCAGGTCTGAGATATGGTAGCACCAGAAACCTACAAGTGACACCAAAACCTATGTCTTTTCGTCAGTTTCAGATTAAATAGTGTAGACCACCGTTAACGATATGTAGTTTGTTCGCAAACCCATCGGTACTATCACAAGATGTGATAATTACAGTCTATGTTAATTTGAATAGTCATTCAGAATTATAGACCTACAATAGAAAGTTTATTCCAAACTGAGGTTATACAAAGGGAGGTAGTTTTTGTCTTAAACTCACGAGCCTGGAATGTTATCACAAATAAGGCGGCAGATTCGTCCGAAGAGAAGGAAATCGTGTTTCACTGTGAAGGTCTTTCGAGGCTACGGGTTTTTCACCTTGTCGAAGAAAACCCATGGTCTACAACCAGCACCAAGGTTTCACGACGCTCTTCCAACGAGAAGATTAAGTCTGGAAAGCGGGCTTTAAATATTATAACAAAAGGGCCAGATTATTCAGCCACATAGAGCAAACATTTGTCTTTAAATAAGTTATTATTTTTTTAATAAGTCTATAAATAAATATAATGTATTATATTAAAATATTTCTTGTTTTATCGATGTATCGATATTTACGAAGATATTAACCCAACAATATGAAAAATGGAAAAACGTATTTTGTGTGTTATGACAGACTTAACAACAATAAAATAAAAAACGATGGAGCTGGGAGGGGTGCTGTGTTTGGTGGGGAGGGACGTAAAAGGTATGATTGTTGGACAAGATATGAACTAATTATTTGTTTTTACCATTATATGTAGTGAAAAGGGGGTAAAACTAGAAGAAAAAATGGCTCTAGATTAAACAGACAAGAAAAAGCTGTTTTCTTTGTACATAAAGGAAAATTATCGGATTTATTCGCCGAGGGTCGCCGAACTGAATACAATAGTAATCTTAGCATATACAGTAGCAACTAAAATACCGTCTGGCACGAGTCCATATGCAATCGGACGAATTTAAACAAATATGAAGTTACCTGAGAGGTTATTTCTGTCGGTTCTACGAGCCCGAACGGTTCAGGGGAGGAGACTGAGTAAGGGTTCTGAAACGGGGGTGGCTTTTGCAAGTGAATCAGCCGCGGGGGCGCTTGCGCCAGTTGTAGCTATAGCAACCGGATAGTACTAGCAACCCTGCCCAGTAGTTTAACACTGCCGCTTCCTTTTACTACGCACGATAACCAATTTCCCGTGCATTGCATGTCAATGAATCGGCTTTCCAGTTAGTGAGATCGAGACCGTTGTTACGAAGTGAAACCCGTTCTACAACTTTTTTTTACAAAATATTAATTGCATGTAGAAATCTAAGCAATCTACAATTAAGAATGAGAATATAACATCTCTGTACATTTCCCCACGATCTCTTAGTTAAATACAATAACGTAAAATTATTACTATTTACTATCCTGTATATATTTGTACAAATCACAAATGTAATCATAAAAATATTTTTCAGACGGTCACAGCAGCAACACTAATGCAAGTGCCACACCAGTAAGGTATAATGTATACGTAAAACATGCCACTGCTGGCACTCAGTGTGAGGGCTTTAGGGGCAAGGTCTCGAGGTCATAAAGCGATGTGGTGTGTTCCCAGGATGGGAATGTGGAGAGCAGGCTCTAGACCCCCGACGTTTTGGATCGAGAGGTTGATGCTACTTTTGAAATCGGTTGACAAAAGGAATGATAAGGTCCTGTGAATAATCTGGTTAGGGTTGTTTTTACCATCTGTCTAAGGACTTTTGATCGGAAGGATTGGATGCTCTGGAAATTGAATGACGCCGTAAACAAGCTTGTAAAGACTAACTAGCTTTGACGGTGAAGCTAAAATTTTGTCCTAGAAGTCTTCATAGTTGTCTAAGTCTTCTGTTAAGTTGTTGTCTCTTAAATCTTGGGCGTGGATTCCATTGCAATCAGTTGTATATTTGGCATAAATGGATTTACCATCTCTCAACTCTCTGGGCTGCGCTAGTTTTTTTTTATTTATGTATTTTTTAATTTTTTTAAAACTTAGACGATAAGAAATGAAACCCAATAGTTTATCTCTCATATTTGAGTTTTAAATTAAATTAACTTTTATACGGCAAAACCCCGAGTAATATGGAGTATTCTGGTGTGTGTGTGTGTGTGTGTGACGTCTGCGGAGTAACTTATCGGCGATAATGTAGTGTTTAACCACTCCCCGAGGAATGTCGAATACTCTGGGGTGAGTGTGTGACTAAATTGTTCAACTACTCCCCGAGGAATATCGGCTACTCTGGGATGTGTGTGTGCCGTCTAGAGAGTAAAACTAAATTAGTGAAAATTTCGTGTGCCACCACTCCCTGAAGAATATCGAGTACTCTGGGGGTGAGTTTGTGGCTATACTGTTCAACTACTCCCCGCGGAATATCGAGTACTCTGGAGTGAGTGTGTCCGCCTGAAGAGTAAAAATTATTAGTGAGAATGTGGTGTTCAACCACTTCCCGAGGAATATGGAGTAATCTGGGGCGTGCGTATGACGTCTAGTGAATAAAGTAACTTATTAAGAAGAATAGTGTCGAGGAATATCGAGGGCTTTTAATAACCTAAAAGGCAAACGAGAGACTAGCATTTTAGGACATCGCCTATTTTTTACTAGGGTATTTCTACTATGATGGTTAAATGAACCTTCGGGGTACCGGTGTTTTGGAAAAAATCCCATATTGTAGAGTTCAAATGCAGGGCCACTGAATTCGAACCAGCACCCTTTACCTTACAGATAAACTTTCTTTCCATATAAAAGCAGATGGTCAGTAATGGATCGAAACGCTCATATGGCTGCAGCCTGAAAAATACACGTGAAATACCAGAAAGGTAATTAAAAACACGCAAAGGGCCGCTGATGCCCATGTGTATATACAACGATAAAAATTGTAGAATACGATTCCACGTGATCTTGCAACAGTATTCTTTGGTTCCTATCAACAAAATTACGAACAATGAAATACATAACTACACTGACCCCACTGACAAAATGAAACATCATAAAACCCATTACTTTCCAATTTACCACGAGCTAACAGGAAAAACGCAAAAGAACATTTATCTTCATTCAGTTAGAACTAAGTGGACTACAGATTGCTTGTTCCATTAATTATGTATTATATATTTGTTTTGAACACATTATCTAGAATGAAATGTGAGGAAAGAGTTGGACTGTACCCAACAAATGTGCCATGTGAACAAGCTTGTACAACTACAAGCAACAACTACGGACAATTGTAAAGTCCCTGTAAATCGACAATAAATATTTTAAAAAATCGTATAATAGTTTCTTTTGCAAATGGACTATTTGTCACAATTTCATGTAAACAATGAAAGAATTGAAACATAAACATGTGACGGCGTTTTGTTTAAAACGACAAATATCGACTGGAATATAAATAATATATACTTTATAAAGGTTAAATTACGGCCTTCAGACAGAGTTCATACTATTTTTCAATTAAAAAACCATGGAATCTGCCGGGATTCGAACACGTGATTAGGCCAGGTATCCACAGTGTGTTGTTATTGCTGTCTATATGAGCATATGGACAGTGATGATTTGAACATCTTAAGCTAACCTA
Source organism: Cimex hemipterus (assembly GCA_039619505.1). Taxonomy (NCBI): domain Eukaryota; kingdom Metazoa; phylum Arthropoda; class Insecta; order Hemiptera; family Cimicidae; genus Cimex; species Cimex hemipterus. The sequence continues at coordinate 12,069,712 of CM077114.1, read as the reverse complement.
GGAACGTCAATAATGGGATGGTGACCAAGATAGGTGATTTTCCTCCTTCTTCGATAATTTGGTCTTTCAGGTAGATCATCACCTCGAAGACCTCTACAAAACTTCTCAATAATTTACTTAGCGTTTTAAGCAGTAAACATCATTCCTTCATATTTTTATTTGGGCGCTATCATGATGAACTGCTTATCCTGTTAGCTATTCAGACCAGGAAATCGGTAACGACCAAATTTAAAGGTTCATCACCCCTAGAAGACAACACAGAGAAATCACACAATATTTTGGCGAAATGTTACGTAAAACATGAACAAATCGTTCTTTGTGTTATAAATAAAATAGGTGATTCATTATGATTACCATAGAATTTTCCATAATGGAGTATTTAGGAGCGATTAATGATACCACCTTTTCTTTCACTACCAATGAGAAAAATGTTATTTTTGTTGATAACTTTCTTTTTAATTATCGTAGGAAAATTTTAAGTCAACCTGTTATGAGAACTTTGTCCCCGACCACGTGTTTCAGACCAAAATTGAACAATATTGTATTTGCAACCAAGCGTGCTAAACACTATGGACGATCAGTCCATTTCCTTTGTTTCAGCACCAAATATGGAGTCATCAAGGTGCACATTTTCAACTAGTGTACTCACATGAGTCATAGTCAATAAAGGGCCGTTCCATGTGGTATACTGAAATTATCAAACTGCACTTATTACCAGAGCCTAATGTAGAAAATTTCTTTCATTTAGAAAAAAGGTACATCTTTCACGTTTTAATTTTAATGCGCCGGTTTGGTAGGTTTTTTATTCTGCCCTAACGTTCAGATCAATGTCGACTGGAAAATCTGTGTGTAAAAAAATATAATGAAAGACCAACAAATTGTTGCAACCTAAATAAAATGGAAATAAACGAAAACAAGGCTAAGCCCAAACAGTCTTCTATCAACCAAGCATATTGTACTTCACCTAAATTCAGGGCAACCCGTTTGACACACGGACATCTGATTCTGGGTCAAAACCCGCGCAGATGTCCCGCTTGTAGAGAAAGGTTGCTCAGTGTGTCCCATCTCATCGAGGAGTGTCGTGCCTTGGCCCCCTACAGGGAGCGAGTAGGCATGGACTCTGACGTAAAAAACAGTACTCGGGCGAGCAGGTCAGATGTTAGACCCCCTGTTCCGGTTTTGAGAGAGACGGGGGTATTTCCACACCTGTAAATGGTGTATGTGTGAAGTAGTTTTGTAAATAAGTATATCTGTGTTGTTGTTATTGTGTTGTGTATTTATTTGTACATAGTAAATTATTTATTCGTATTAGTCAGTTGTAAGTGGCCGATGGCGGAATATTGAGTACCCCATTGGCCACAACAGTACAGTAAGAGGGGGCTGAAATGACTTCATTGTTGAAAGCCCCGGGGAGAAAAAAAAAAAAAAAAAAAAAAAAAAAAAAAAAAAAAAAAAAACTTGCACAGTTTTATAGACCCAAATTGTCAAAACATTTGTAGTTCCAAAGGCTTAGTAAAAAGCACCGGGTTTGAACTAATAATCAGAATCAATCATAAAACTCTTAGGCTCTATTTATTCAAATTTTCACCCCGAAGTTGTCAAGTACTGACCCTGGGGGTAGGGTAGAATAAATGACCTGAGCAATTTACAACCAGATGAATTCACCTATCCCTTTATCCAGCTGGGTGGCTAGTATCCCCTAAAAGATGCCAGGAGTTCGCCACTTCCCAATAAGCTCCAACGTGAGTTGTCGATAGTTAGGTCATTTTGGCCCCCAACACAAGGTAAATATATCTAGCCAAACCGAACTTCTGCAATACAGTCACACAAATAAACACATTCACACCAATGTAAATTGCACTCATGTTGATTACACGGTGGGGTACTCGATAATCCTCAATCCACCCACACACAATATTGATAATCTAACCGAGATTAGGTCGATGGGGTACCTTTTTAAGTACACACGGATACTCCGGATCGTATGAGCTTGATAATAAAGTAAATTCAGTTTTCACTGCCAAGCTTTCATTTTAAGGTCATCATCAGGGAAAACAATCTTAAATGTGTCTACAGATAGGAATAATTAAGTTTTTCACAGAAAATTTCAAATTTCTTACGTTTCAACATTGCCAAACTGGATAAAATTATGTCAATCTGTAGACATATTTGATTGTTATCCCTAAAGATGACATTAAAAAAGGTCGAAGGGTTGGCAGTAACAACTGAATTTGCTTTCTCACCAAGACAATACTGTGATCGATATTATTCGCGAACAGAAGAAGTGGTCGGTTTATCATTTAACAATTTTGTAAAACAATTTAAAAGGTTGAAGGTTAAGGTGGGGAGTTAGTGTCCGAGTGGATCGCAGTCACGATAGCTGGGCCGAAGATCATGGGTTCGTACCCCGCTGGTGCACTAACTTTTTCATTTCAATAAAAACCTTACTTAAAAAGATTAATTAATTGAAAGTAGTAAATTGGTCAAAAGACCACTAAATATAATGGATTTTTATAAATATTCGGCCAGCGACCCCAAACAGATACTGTTATACGGCCGTTGGGACACTATGACACCATCATCCACTCACTACCCATAATAAATGCATGCACTCAAACTAAACATATAATCATAAAACTCACAAATCTATATAATAAAAATAAACTTTATTTCTAGCCGCAAAGTCCTACTTCAACTTACTCCCTCGGTTATCTACTACACATCAACGCTTCGAGTACCTTCCAATTCACCAAGTGTAAACCTCGAACTTAAACTTTATTTTTACTGTGTACACCTGATATAATAAATCGTATTTATTTGTCTAGAAATTTTGTAATCATGTATCTTCCCAAAACAATTACGACAGTTCTAAGTCAGCGCCACTTATTTAACCTTCCAACGAATTTAGTTCTAAGTCTAATCACATCAAGGTTAGTAGGAATGTATTTGGCTGCATAAATAAGACATTGTTGAACACTAAGTAAAAGCTGGTTGGTAAAAGATATTTATTACCCTCAAATGGTTAAGTTTAATATGATTTGTATAAAGGTTTCGAGGACGCTTCTTATAAATATGTATGCGCAAAAGTGAAAAGAAATCTCCAACGAAAGCGTTAAGTTACCCTCCATTTCGATAGGCTGGGTTTCTTCAAATATTTAAACAATATTTCCCCTCCTCTTCAGAAGGCGGCCCGAGAGTAAACTGCAAAGATTTATTAATGAGGAGAAAGCTGTTAATTGGTCGAGATGAATATTAACAACTTAGGAAGCATAGCGTAGTGAAATTCGTCACAGTTCCATGAGGGATCTCTGACAATTCGCCAGCAGCTTACCGACGTCTTTCACCGTTATAACAGAATATGTAACAGCATGCGTCTCCTACAATATGATGCTCTACTTCATATTGTTACGTTATAACAAAAACTTAACATGTTTTACAAAACATAAAAATTATAAACTTCATTGAGATATAATAGGCCAATTCAACAACAGAAAACTGCGACTAACAGGGTCAAACCAGTGAGGATCAGCCGTCCAGAATGGTCAAAACCGACACACATTGATTATTTATTGACACAAATATAAAATTGACTATTTACAACAAACTGAAAAACCCTGGAATAATACGAGGGTGAAATTGCTACTTTCCCTTTTCAGTTGTTACCAAGTAAAACGTTATTATACAAATAACAAATAGCTATTCATAGTGAAACTAAATATAAGTGGAAACGCTATGTGCAAGGCACGACAAATTATGAAGGTTGGGAGGGTTTAAAATTCGGGTTGTAACATACAAACTGGAAAAGGTTTCTCATTCGGCATCTCAGTTACGATTTTTGGTGAATTTTGAATTTTTTTAACTTACCACAAAAGCTTAAGTTGTCTTCTAATAGAGTTTAGGCGTATATATTTCAAGTCTCAAATCACTAATGAACATCTCTGTTCCGCTTGGTGTACTCGTCCTTGGTTAACGCGCATTGGGATAATGCCGATTATTCAGAGAATGTCGCGTTTGACTTCGCCAAAATAAGTACAAAGAATGTTATCTCAAACTTTGCCAAGACCTAGTCCAACAGACAAATAAATTATAATTTTCATAGTGTATAAAATTTGTCCGCTAGTGGAATGTAATATTTCCAGAAAACTCGTTAAATAGGAGTACGTACGAAATATTTACTAGCTTGCCATTTACGCTCTGATAACAATTCCCATTTCGTTTTAAAACAAATTAATTGATCAATTAAAAATAACAATTCAGTTGCATCAAATAGCAAACCGTCTGTATAAAGCTTTATCGAATTATCTTTCCAGAGATTTATATTTTGCTAAAAGCGTACCAGTAATTTATAAGAATCAAAACACAAAAAATGTTTGCTATTCATATTTTGCTTTTTTGCTAAATTTGTACGTAGCACTGTTATCAATGCAATAGCCCTAAAGCATGGAAGATTGATGGGCTGAAGTTTCAATTTCAGGTAAACTTTTATCAGAGTGATTTCTATGAAGCTTAGTACAACATTGATGTTGTTTGATAGTTCCCCATCATCAGTGAGCGACTTAACAAAAATGAGCAGAGGACAGGTCTTGCAAGCAGACCATGATGATAGGTAACTATCGAAATGTAGGTTTGTCACCCTGCAGACTACTGGAGAAAATCCCTCAGTATCTAAGATATTATTTCAATGCCTATCTGAGGTGACACAAATAGGAAATGCTTGAAATATATATATACATATACATACACAAAAAGTTACCCTTTTTACAATATTTTACAATAGGCTCATATGATCCGCCTTTTTGGAAGTTTTTGTTTAACTGAATTTTTAATGTCGGTATGTGAACAAATGACAAAAGATTAAATAATATATACATTTATTTAAGAAAGAAATTGTACCTTAATGATTTTTTTCGTTTTATTATTTATATTTAGATCTTCATAAAATAGCGTTTACAAAATAATTATAAGTCATGGACTATGAAAAATATCACTTACTACCCAAATTAAAATATTTTTAAAATATATAACTAAATGCTTAATATTTGTGAAAATGAATTATACTCAATGTAAAGTTCAAGATTGAAAAGCAGTTGCCTGGTTGGGCCACAAACTGCAAACTATTCCTGAATAGTTGACACCTAGTTTGAAAACTCATTTTTAGACCAGTCTTTATACATACAATATTGATACAATAATATGAAATGCTTTTTCAGATTCTAAACAACTTTTCTGGGCCAAGTTTTCAGCTTAATTCTTCTACGTCTCTGGGCAAGCATGGAAACTACGTTTCAGCCTGTAACGATGTGCTAACCTTAAAATTGGGAGTTTTCCTCACGGTCTGCAGGGTGATAAACTCGTAATTTGATAGTTGCCCATTGTTGTCCGGCTATCCACGCTGATTTTAACTGTCAGACGCGTTTCTAACTATCTAAGTATATAACTAAATTTATAAAACAAAAATCCTTTGATTCACTTGCAATGATTTATGCAGTTAGTTTAAAGAAAGGTCACGAAGCATGCCAATATATTATGTTTGAATGGTTTCATGTGTCTCGATGTGTCGAGAGATACGATTTATATTTTTCGTTATATGCAGATTTTGGCCATTTGCTTCTTCATGAGGCAAATTAATTTTCCGCCAAATCAAGATTGATGTCAGCTTTACCATCTGGAGTTGATGGAGTCAACTTTGAAATAAGTTTTCCTAATTGCAACACAATTTCTAGTAGGGCCTACAAAAATCAAAATAATTACTGGTGCTTACACTGGGTCACCAGTGTTTCTTTCGAAGAGCACTTTTCATCTTTCTCAAATTTATTGGAATTTATAATGAGATTTAGTTCTTTTCCCCTTGTTATACCATTGAATGTTTGCCTGCTAATGTCTGAATGAGAGTTATGCGTGCAAGATTTCTTTTTTTTTTTTTTTGTCAGAGATTTTTGAGGCTGCCGTTGCGGAAAAATGAAATGGAAGAAAATACAAATTGCGGGCTAATAAACTGCAATGCCTGTAATAAAATACAATGCTAGTCTGACTCCATTATTATTATTATTATTATTATTATTAGCCATACATGGCTACGGGAAATGTTTAAATTATGGAACAAAAATTCAAAATTCTATTTTTTTAAAAATTAAAAAAGTAAATTTTATATGTAATTTAAAATGGGATTTCTGCATACATTTGGCCTTCCAAATTAGGAATTTTAAATGCATAAATTAAAGCTTTGAATGGCAATAGAATGTTTAATGTCAGAGCTTTATAGCATTCAGAAGGGATATAGCTAAACTAAGATAGAAGGTTTGGGATGTTAGGGCGTGAAATGACCATAGCCGTTAAAATGCCCTTAAAAATTAATAATACTTACTGGTGTTGATGAAAATTTTAACGAATAGAATTTATTAGGGAATTGAATTATTTTGATATACTTTTACTTCTATTTATAAGTGTTTATGTGAAAGTTGTTCTTAACTGAGTCATTAGTTCATCAAATTCGTCGTATTAGACGAAGAATCGTCCATAGTATCCCGGCTCAGATAACCAACACAAAATCAATTTAATACGTTCTGCTAAAATTTTAAACCGATTAACAAAAGATATAATCGAAAAATAATGCAGGCACGTTCAACAGAATAGAAGGCTTGATCCTAAAGTGTGAAGTGCATCAACCTTTAAGACCCCGTTTCGGTTGAAAGTACGAGCAATGCAAATGGATTCGAAAAATTAAGTTAATCACAAAAAAAAGCGATATCAACTTATGGGCCTAACAATTCGAAAATTGCATTTTCTTTTACGACCAGTGGGAAGATTATTAGAACAGGTAATTCTGTTAGATCTGATTTATGCCCTGATAACATTATTTTGCTTGCTAAAACACTTACGGGGCATACGGAATTTTGTACAAATTTACAAGCAATTTGTTCAAATAAATATTTTATAATGTCATAAGATTTTGTTAGGGGTGGTTAGGTTTGGAAGCCGTACATCACTACCCAGAGCCATGAGATAAATCCGTAAAAATTGTTAATTTTGCTGATGACGTGGAGATTACGTTTGAGGTTTTCAGTTGCAATCAGGCCCAAGGCACATTGTACGTAATTGTCAACAATATTTAAGAATGGTGGAATATTAGATCATTAAGGTCAACCCGTTTAAACAGAAATAGTATGTTCGGGCCAGGAGGACATTACTTGTCCTTTCCACTAGTAATGATCGAGGAAGATCCGTGGCCTATAGAAAGAAGGAAACGGAATACCTAGGCCTTATTACGGATGAGAACTATCCGAGATGATTATATAGCCTCAGATGAAAAGAGGAACCCGATTGTACTAATCTCCTTATCCTGTTATTCGTTGAAACAGAAAAAAACCTTGTGTAGCTACGGTTTGAGTTGATGGGTGTTAATCTTGCGAGTCGGTGAATACACGCTGAATTTGTTGGGTCCGTCTTCTTTTTTGACTCAAAATCTTTTCGGCATTGAAACTGGAGAACAGGGAGTTCCTCACTGAAGATAGCGAAAGTGTTCGAATTCAACAAACCTGCGAGTGAAGGTGACAAAATAAATGACCCTTGGACGGTTCAGATACCTACAGTATTTTGACCCTCGTGGCAGTATGTTAACCCTCGTGTCCTGCTTCAACGACATTGATCAGAAAAGAACAGAAAATCAGAAAAAGGCAAACTCAGACTACTAGAATGTTTATATATTATCCTATGTACGTGAATATCCCCGTATTAAACGAAATCCTAAAATTCACTCACGAATGAAAGACATCTCAAACTATTTGCTATTAATGAAATTTGACAAGTCACCATCAAGCGAAGGAGTTAAAAACTTTTAGTAGTAGTTGCAGTAGAGTCTTACAATTTTTTAGCTTCGTAGGTAGTTGCTAATAGGCATTGGATGTGTACAATAAATTTGTTTAAATTTAAAAAAAATAAATAAGGCTCGGGTCGTTAATCTACATCCCATCAAAAACCCGAAAGAGTAACTAGATACTTCCGTTCGATCTTTTTGTACAAGTTTTAACTAGGTCGCTCTGCCGCAACCGTCACAATAGCATTGGATTCGGAAAAACGTCATGATCTCACGATCGACGTCGATCGAGAAAATATTTCTTCAGAGTACACGTCCGACAAAATGTTTCCGGTCAACGGTTACGCGAGACTCACATTGACGTTCAGCTGTACAAACAATTTTTCCAGCTCGGGAAGAATACCAGTGATTTTTTTTCTTTCCTTTCAGAATAAAACGGCAAAAACCGATCTAGTGGTAAACGGTCCACCGAGAAGGTGGCGCGTTTCGTCTGAACATGATTTTTCATGAGAACATCACACTAACGCTATTAAATCGAGGTCTGTATCTTAAGAATATTACCCTCGATTAGTACACATTATTTCTAAAGTGGAAGGAGATGTCGGATCCTGAAAATGCAACGAATTCCAATAGCTCATTTTCGGCTGATCCTCCAAGGTCGAGTCGACTTCCATATGCAAGAACCGATAGCATTTGATTGTAGAAAAATAAATGGGATAATAGAATAATGATGTATGAATTGAATAATGGCTGTTTAAAAATTCTTTCCGTTAGAAAAAAGTTCACGCTAAAGAAAATATTCTTAATAATAAAACCATGGCCTCTATGGAGAGAGTGAACATGTTGGTAAAAAAACAAACCAATATGAATTCTCTAGCCCCCCCCCCCCCCGAGCCAAATTTTGGCGTAGCGACTTGCTGCAAAACAAGACCCTCCAAAAATAGATCCTTAGTAAGTCCCGAATCAAGGTCTAGTACCCTAAGAATGAGGTACGCGGAGAGATTCATAGAAGGGCCATCCTCAAGACTTACAAAGGTATTGAAAGGAAACCGCAATGGAACGATCCTGGTTGGACTCATTGACAGGGCATTACCGTCTATCTAGGTACACCAGTAGGAGTACAGACAGAATTAAATACTGTGCAGATACTACCAGAAGAAGAGACCGCAGAACATATTTTATGCTTTTGTGAAGGTCTATGTAAAGTTTCTTGCAACAAGAGATGAAAAAAAAGATCCGACACCAAGAAGCCACTGGCAATGCTATGGAGTTTCATTAACAACCTGAAGTACTGAAGTAAGCCAATAAGTTATAAAAAATAGAGGAGCGTTTTATCTACTACTTGATTTATCCCTATCCCTGTTCCTATAGCGATTTCTTTCAATAATTCAACAAAAAAAATCTAAAATGGAATCAATGCAATAAATTAGAACAAACAAATGCTATTGCTAGTTCTTGTGGCCCTCGTATTTAACACAATAAAAACCGTTCTCTACAATACGTATGGACAGATTTTATCTCACGTTAACTGTAAAGAAGTACGTATTATTATCTAATAAAGCCACAAGGAAAAAAGTAAGGAAATGGATCAGCCTAAACCTCCAGCGAATAATTAGTTTGTGTGTTTTTGGTCGTATCTATTTTAGATTCAGTCCAATTTTTCTTTTTCTGACTTAAACTACATGTACATAAATCCAATTACCAAAAAATGAAAATACGTCAACTACACCTTAATTTGGGTAAATGCCTAGTCAAATGTTTCGCCTATCACATAAATAAACAATTTCTCTTCTCGAAATTTATTTATGTATTGAATATTTGCGTTTAACAGGCAATGCTCTTCTTCTTTTGGCTTAAAGGTAGTCAAACATTATAACTTATTTATTATGTAATAAAGAACTCGTTGGAATTTATTATTTTCTCTTTTACACATAGATGTCACCCACCTTTTGCTCACCTACAAATTCTGGGCCTAATCCCACCCTTCTACTAATGCCATTACGCAAAAAATGGGTTAAGCCCTTGGAGAGTCCAAAGGATTTGTCATGTGAAAAAAAGAAGGCGCCATCAATCTGGAATACTTTATACGGACAGTCCTGTCCTAACTCCCTCCAAAAAATAAGCACAATAACGATGAAAGAGATGCCCTCCAAAATCATATTAATCTCTTTCCAGGCATACGAAAGTCATTAGCAAAGACGTCAAAAGTATATTATCTGACTTGAATATTTCACAAGTGTGAAAACACACGGAGACACGATCCAATCTGACTAAAATCCTTTAAGCCGTTTTTGAATTATAGCTGTTTCAATAAGATACTCCGATAACGACTTGTCAAAAAAACTTAAATCGATAAATTTAAATGCAAATAAAAATTTATATTTGGGAATCTCTTGAGGTGCTAAAACGAAATTTTACTTAGTGTCACGAGAAAAAAAAATGTCAGTTCACTTGAAAAATATTTGGTTTTTAGACATTTTTTTTATTGATCAACTTTAATACATTTTTCTATATATTTATTATAATCTACACAAAACTTACTATAACGAACAAGATAGATTTGTAGATTAGATTGCAATAAAAATATAGTAAAAGGTATTAAAGTTTAGCAATAGGCAAAAAAATTCTAAAAGTCAAATATTTTTCACGTAAACAGATAATTTTTTTGTGAAACTAATATGAAATTTCGTTTTAGTACCTCTTGAGACCATTAAATATAAATTTTTGTTTGAATTTGAATTTATCGACTTTTACGCCTAAATTTTTTCTGAAGTTTTGACCATTTTGTGACCCACTTGCTTACGGTTTGTTAAAATATGAAGCTATTTTTATATCCTCGTTTACTTGATTTTTTTTATCGATAAACATTGATAGCTGTATAGTAGTATATTTTTATTCGAATCTAAATACAAAATGCTGTAAAATATTGATATGTTCGGAGAGTTGATTTGAGCATGTAGAAAGGCGAATAAAAATATTAAATAACGGAAAATTTCAATTGACAATGTTTTTTTACGAAACCAGGTCCTATATACGAAAAGTGGCGGATATGTGTTCGATATTTGGGAGTGTAGAATCACCAAAAAAAAGCTTGATCCAAAACCTTAATCCACCAACCTGTTCGTCCCCTTGTCGTTCCATAATTATAACAATCCATTTATATTTATGGGTCATAATTATCCCTATTAATTATTTCAATTAAATATTTTTATATAAGGTCTTGGTTGAAATGAAAAAGTATCACGAGCGGGATTCCAACTCGGACGAACGTCGTGGGTTCGAATCCCTCCCGTGACACTTTTTTCACGTCAATCAGGACCTTACATAAAAAACATAATTATAACGTTCATCATTAAACCCTAATTACGTTTTGGTTAGTTGGTTATATAAATGGTAGTCAAGGGCATTTATAACATTTTTTCTTTGATTATGAGTTTTTGACTTTTGTTTCCAAACCTTAACCAACTTTCCAACAGAGCTTTTAGTTGACAGCTCTCACATTCGCCTGTCAACTAATGACTGTCGATCCTTTTTAGATAGATATTCGTCTTTTCCAAGGGCATTTCACAATTTTGTTATACTCGTAATTTACACGATTTTAGCCATTGTCATGAAAACAATTGCAGAAATGACCCTGAATCGCAAAACGAGAATAATTTGAAGAAAAAAAAATCAAACAAACGACAGCAGGAATTCGCGATGTTATCAATAAAAAGACTTATTTTGATGTTGTTTTCTAAATGACTTGATAAACGTAGTGGAAATAAATTAAGAAGATATTTAAAAATTATTCTGCACCGTTTGCGTTGATAAAGGGAGGCGTCGAACTTCGGAGGGTTATGTCGCAGGCAGTTCTAAGGGCAATATTTCCAATAAAAACTGTTTATTTTATTTGTTATTGCATAAAAATATTTATTAAAGGAAATAAAGAAAATTGTAGGGAAAAAGAACAGAGTCGGTAGACTTTTAGGCAAAGTTTTTTTTCTCCGTTCGTGGAGGCCGAACGTCGGGCGTCTCTCGTCTCGCGACACCCGGAGGAGAAATGTGTCACGGAAGCGGTTCGCCTTGAAGAGATAATCGTAAACTCGAAACGATCGAAAACGTAAACAATTTCTAAACTGCGCCGTTTTCGATTATTTACGAATGGGGTGGATTTAATCGGGGGACGAAGGAAAGGAAGGCGAGCACTGTAAATAAGCCGTCGGGCGACACGGGCCGGGGGTTGGAATTAAATTTTTCCCGTAGAGTCGTTAGACCCCCAGAGGAGGAAAATCATCCTCGGGACGACCCTCGACGGGAAAAAAGCCCTTCTGCGTAATAATTCTGAGTGATAAGCGAAAAAGATAACCGACTGTCTTGTAACCTATTTAAATATTATTGTTAGTAAATTAATTTTGTGCTCACTGCAACGGTGGATCGTTGACGGCCTCGGTCGACCGTAGCCTCAGTGGTTGAAGCAGGGCGAAGAGCCGGGTCGTCCCCTCGGAATATCTCCAAATTCCTCCAGTCGGAAGCGAACCGTTTCTACACAACACACGACGAGACGTCCGCCATTACTGATTCTCGATTTGTCAAAGAACGCAAGCAAAGGTTACCCGGGCCACTGCCTGGTTGTCTCGATAACAATGATGACGTTGCATGACGTCACCTCTGCGACTTATGCTGTCATCAATATTTTCTTTGGTGATTGATCGATCAGCATTCTCAGTTTAAATATATTTTTCTTTCCAAAAGGTAGATTGGGGATGAAGCCAGGAAGACAAAAACAACGTTCGGCAAGAAAATAAATGTTGTTTCTGTTTTCCTTGCTTCATCCCCAATCTACCTTTTGGAAAGAAAAATATATTGCTGCCCTCCTTGGACGAGAAGTTACTTTCCAATTCATTATTTTTTTTTCAAATTAACCTTTTTTCTATGTCAAATTAACCCTTTTGTCACATTAAATTAACCTTTTTTTATGTCAAATTAAGCCTTTTTAACTTAAATGAACTTTTTTTCTTTTAATTTCAAATTTATCCTCTTTTCAATTCAAATTAATATAAAGGGTTAATTGAAAGAAAAAGTTCAGTTGAAGTTAAAAAATAGTTGATTTGAAATAAAAAAGGCTAATTTGAAGTGATAAAGGGTTAATTTGAAGATTAAAAAATGTTAATGTGAAGAGAAAAAAAGGGTTATTTGAAATATAAAAAAAAACGTTAATATGATGTAGAAAAAAGGGTTCATTTGATGTGAAAACGCTTAGTTTGAAACGAAAAATGGTTAATTTAAAATAAAAAGGCAAAATTTGATGTGAAAAAGGGTTAATTTGAAATTTAAAAAATGTTAATTTGAAGTGAAAAAAGGATTAATAATTAATCTGAAATTTAAAATCGTTCAATTGAAATGAAAAATTAGTTAATTTTAACAGAAAAAATGGTAAATTTCAAATTTATATTAATATTAATTTGAAGTAACACACACACACACACACGCGCGCGTGCGCGCACGAACTGACTGTGTATAATAATACTGTAACACAATTGGATAACTTCTTAGATGCAAATAATTTAACTTATTACCTTTCCTTTTTCACATCAAATGAACCCCTTTTTAAAGATTAAATTAACTCTGTTTAGTTTTAAATGGCCCTTCTTTTAAATCCAAATGAACAATTTCTTAATGTTTTAAATTAATCCTTAGTAATTTTAAATTAATCCTTTCTTTAAAATATCACGAACCTGGGAGTATGAATTTCTGCAGGTAAAGGAAAATAAAGTGTAAATCTTTTCATATAAATAAATGACTGTCTGATTTGCATAATTACATGGAATATTTGGAGAGCAGAATTGCTTTGAAAGTGAGCGAGAGGCAATCTGCCAAATTCCACCTTTGTACCCGAAGTAAAATTCGAGAGAGAGAGAGAGAGAGAGAGAGAGAGAGAGAGAGAGAGAGAGAG
>CM077114.1:12039871-12055954 GCA_039619505.1 Cimex hemipterus | reverse complement strand
GAGAGAGAGAGAGAGAGAGAGAGAGAGAGAGAGAGAGAGAGAGAGAGAGAGTACAGAGGGAGATGATGTTACATTAAGATGACATAACATATAGGCATTTATTGACATTTCGTTTTTTTATTTTGACCTCAACAATTTAATTTTCTAATTTTTCCTACTCGAATGTGGGATAAAATAGGTCAATCTGAAAAAAAAATTATTATCAAAAATTATAAAAAAAAAAAAGTTTCGTACAATCACAGCGTTTTGGATTTATTGGGTGAGTTAACGCAGCCGTTAAAGCAGGGTCCATCAGTTATTAATATTTTGTAACAGATTATTTTAAAAGAAGCCAGTGTGTTACATATTTAAGTCTTTCAAACTAAGAAAAAAGCTTTCAACATTTTGATCTTGAATAGTATCATTTATTGATAGGTAACAATTTTGGTGGAATTAATTGTTATCCACGGAAGAGACACCAATTTTTCAAAACTGATATTACAGAATGAATTATCAAATTAATAAAAAATACTTTTATTAAATTTATTACAACGTTAATTAATTGAAAATAATTTATTTGGTCGAGCCAATATAAAACTTTTATTGACATTAATAATATTAAAAAAAAATTATTCCGGTACCGGGAATCGAACCCGAGCCTCCTGGGTGAGAGCCAGGTATCCTAGCCACTAGACCATACCGGATCGCGTTCTTGTACCGTTCTAATCATCCTTATACGCTACCGAAAAACACTGTTACTATGAACCATACACTTCTATTTTTCCTAATACCACATAATCATCCAACCTTAATTATTTCTACCATATTTTTTCACAAAATTTTGTTTCAAATTGTTGTGTGGCAAATTCTTAATATGTACTGTAATTAATAATTTGTCGAGGAAGATTATTAAACCATGAATCCCTGATATGAATATTGAGAAACATTTAAATTGAAACCACCAACAATAATTTAAGATTGTTTTTTGACCCTACCTATATGTTTACATGTATCGCTGCTAGTAGTCACTGAACATCCTAGCTGTGCAGGGCCTTGCATTAGCATACATAAAAATTGTTAAAAACTGTTGCCAAGTAGTTGAAATAAGGAGCATTCATGTAACACATCTTTAATGTATTATGCAGCATTAGGGAACTATCAATGAAGATCAAGTTTGTGCAACCTTCATAGAAACCCAAGCCCTATCCCTTCCGTAGTTTCTACGTGTTCTAGTGAAAATGTAGCGAGGTTCCCTGTTCTTGCCCAAACCCGATTTTAGTCAGAAGACGTTAAACAAAAAAAAAAAAAAAACGAAAACAATAGTTTAGTCCAGTCTTGCTCAAACCAATTAATTTGTCACTTCACAAAACTGTCCTGCACCTTGTCAGAAGTTCTGGACCTTCTTGCACGTAATCCAGCTTTTAAATGTCTTCTCCCTACAGTGCATTAACATTTCTAACCTGAAGTTATTGCATGATCTCAACAGTAGTAGAATGTCAATTATGGAGTACATTCAAAACAACAAAACAATCATCTCTCTGAGATGTAACATGATGGCGACCTGATCCAAATAACTTAAATAACCTCTAGTGTTTTTTTATTTACTGCTAAAATTTTTGACTTTAGTTCAGCTGTATTTTCTTCAACTACTGTTAACGATTTATTCGATTCCTCAATGAGTTCATTGATTATTGAATATTGTAAATTTATTTGTTTTGCAAAATTAATTAGACTACCTTTTAGATTTTCAATACTTTTATTAAATTGAGCTCCATCGTAAGAATCTAGATTACCTATAACACATTTTATAATATCCATTAATTAAACCACTTTTAGTTCTAATATTATTACTATCTTTTACAAAAACTATTTCTAACTTTTCTAATATTGTTCCTCTAGTATTATTTATTACTGCTAAATAAGTTACAATGTCTTTTCATTTTCTACCCTTATGAGTTACATATTCTATATAATTTTTATATTACAATTAATTGGTCCAGCAGACCACAAAATTAGAGAATTTAATTATTGTTAATATTTTTATTATTAATACAGTTATATATTTCATGATAAATTTTATCCAAGTTGTGTAATTGTTGAAACAATAGATCAAATTTATTATAATGAATGAAAGTATGTTTTGACGTTTATAACCTGGCTGGACCAAGATTTATGGGTATTATCCCACAGTTATGTGAAATATCTATTATATCATCTCCTGATGCATTGATTCCAAGAGGATTGCAACTTTATCGTTTCGCATTAATTTTCTTGGTCTTTTAATATTTGATGAGTCTATTTTTCCTATGTGTTGTAATGAGTTGGGACTATTTCTGCTGTTTTAAATTTTTATCAATAGATTTTATTTTTTCCATCTTATACTTATTTATTTATTTATTTTTTTTTTTTTTGTATCTGCTTATTTTTAACAAAAATTCATTCAGGGATTTCTAGCACAAGTTCTCTTTTTCTATTTAAATTTGTAATTAGAGCAGCTTTATTTATTTTAATATGTTTACTAATTTTAGAATACCATAATTTTAATTTTTCTTTGCGATTAATAACATAATCATTTATTAACTCTATGTCTATTTCTAACATTGGGTCTTTTTCCATGTGCCAGTTTAATATTTCAAATGGGTTAATTTTGTAGCAGAATGGATACTATTATTGTAAGCAATGAGTGTGTTTTGATCTGATTGAATCTTTTTTGTAAATTTCCTGATTGTTTAATAATCTAATATGTTCTATAAGAGTGAAGTGAAATCTTTCTACCGGTTCATAGTCTGGATGTTATGAAGAAATAAAGTGAATTTTGATCTTGAGTAACTTCATTAGATCTTTTATCAAACTAGAATTAAATTCAGAGCCATTACCCATAATAATCTGCTGAGGAACACCATGATGAACAAAGTAATTCATTAAGGCATTAACAATTTCTATGCTATTAGAGGAGTTTAACAGGTATACTTGTGCATACTTTGAGAACATGTTAATTATTGTAAGGAATTTGTAATTCTCCAGAGTTAGCTTATCAATATTAAAGTTTTGTAAATGTTGTTGTGACATTGTACTGGATCTTAAGGAGATTCTATTATACAGCTCTCATATAATTGGTAAATCTCACAATGATTAATAAATTCCTGCACAGATTTTTTCTGGTTAACCCAAAAATATTTTATTTTTTCAAAGGTTTCATTGCCTGTTGTGGAAATAATACAATATTTATACTGACCTGTCTGCGATCAGAGAGAGTTGAATTACCCTTTGTAAATCTCTCCTAGGGAAAGAAAAAATTAAGTTAAAATCAGAGATTGGTAAACAAGGTATATAAAAAATACATATTATATAAATGACAATTACCCTCTGAAAGCAGCATCCCTCGCTTTAAAACAGCTACAATGAACCAGCCAGCTTAACACCTACAAAAGAACAAATGTATAAAGCCTTCAAAAAATTAACTCCAGAAGTCATCTATCAGATACCACAAAAAATTGTATTAAATGTAATAATAATTTAGAATACAAATACTAAGTACAATCAATAAATTTATATTTACCAAAAAAAATTTATTATTATTACTGTTTGCAACTAGGCTTGAAGAAGTTCTGGTCACTTTATCTAAGTATTTAATAATTTGTAGAGAAATATAATTTCTTTTATGTCTGGTTTCAAGTGTGTTTATATTTAATGTAATTAGGATTTTATCAAAGACCATATTTACATTTTAAATTTAACTCCTAAAGCATTAAAACCTCTGGGATTTACAATTTTTGTTTTTCTAATTTCCAATTATTCCTTTATTATTATGTATTTTCCAAATTTGAGCATATATTTTCACCCCATTTTTGTATTATTTTTTATAGATTGCTCACCATATCTGTATCGATAAAATTATCTGGAATGATTCAGCATAGGATTCTCTTTAAGTACACTTGGTTTTATTCAATATGTTTGCTGCAAATTATTTTATTACTGGCTAAATGATTAAATAATCAGATAAACTGCCCAGGACTTCTCTAATTAATTAACTTAAAAATTTCATCACATGACACCAAAAACCCTTGAACTTTCAACAAAACAATGATACTTTATTCTCCAATTAATTTATATTGTGTTTATATTCTTTTGTTTTTGTCTCAAACAAGAAACCCGCGAGTGAAGATAGCCACAGTTCTGCCTGTGTGCCTGTTCAACATGAGTTCACCAACTCACAGACCAAACCCCATCATCTACTACACAGCATTTGAATTGTAACTCCAGAATTTCATAATAGTACGACAAAAGGTGATGTTAAATAAGTTAACAAGTGCTGTGGCCACAAAAATAATAACGAAATTAATTAAATAAACTAAAATTAAGTAAAACTCAATACCTCAGGTGAACTGGCATGTAGTCCTCCTCACCAATCTTCCTTTTTTGGAACCCAGCAATGCAGTACCTAAACCTTAAACATAACCAAAGCCATGGATGTTCTGTCCAAACCTTTTCTATTGACAATTGGAATATTTCACTCCCATGATTTTAAATTAAAAGAAAATCAGTTAGTAAAGAACGCTAACACTTTGGATTTTATGCACGGAAACAAGAAATCAGAAGCTCAGGAGCGGGAAGCAAACTTTATGCCAATAACTTTGGCGGAATCATACCACTCACCAAAATTAAATTAATTTCTTCTGGAAATAAAGTTAAGTTTATATGTACAATGTTTACAAGTAATTGAACTAAAGACAATTATTTTAACCCCCCTGGCAATGGTGCAAGGGCTGACACATATCGGGTGACAGATGGATGAAAGACTGTAACAAATTGTTGTTGTCCCTCCAGGCGGTTTCACAGATTCTTTGAGTAAAATATAAGATATGGTGCACCAATGAGGAAATGGCCTGGGCTCGAATATGAGAATGCTTCAGCAGAATTCTCACTTAAGAGATATAAGGGCCAGCTATTTAGTATAGCTTCCTGTGTCAGGGTAAATCCTTCAATACCATCAGAGCGCTGGCCAGAAACCACCTTTTCCGAATAAAGCATGTAATTTTTAATAATGTTATCATAAACAATTGGACCAGGGTTTGTTGTAGAAAATTGTATTTCTGATCTAATGACAGGCTTAAATAAGCAGATCGGTTGAAAAGAAAATGGAAGCCATTGCAGTTCAGACAACTAAGATTTTTAAATTTGGAGGAAATTTATGTTTCTTCAGTACCTGAAGAAGATTTCAACCAATAAAACCTACTGATTATTTGGGGGGGGGGGAATACGAGGTTTGATGTCGGAATCAGACAATAGTATGTACTTGTGAGAAACAAAACTCATTAATGGATTGTAAATGGTGGCACTATCTAAATAAGGTTTGTTTTCAAAACCTCTCCATGTATACTGATCAATGGTTTTCAAAGCAAGCGAAAATAAAAGAAAGCCCGCTAAGTTGTTGATTGATTTTTTTAAGGTTTATGGCGGTGGGATGAAGAATACAATTCTTTCCCCCACTGTGATCTAAACAGGCCTATTGTCGAATCCCTATTGCTTAATACCTTGGAAAGTTTCGTTATAAAACAGCACTTTCTTTGGTTCCTCTTCATGGATCTCCTTGGAAGTGAGAAATGTCCTACTGAAGTGGCTGTGCTGTAAACAAGTTAATGCTTTACATTCACAATGGTTGAGTGCTGCACTGGGGCAGGTAGACAATCCCCTGTAATGTTAGGGCATAGCTAATCTTTATAGACTTTGTAATTTGGTCAGTGTCATCTTATTTAGAGTCTTTGACCGTCGTGAGCCTAGAGCATCATATATGACCAAAGGAATTACCATTGTGGTATATAACAGTACGCATTTTGAGGTTTATTATATTTGGTTTTATGCAGGACATTGCTTATATGTTTTCTTCATTTGAGCCTTTGCTCAAAGGTTAGACCATAGTAGTCCTTTGGGGAAAGTTAAGGCTTCACCTTTTATAATCTGAGGCTTTATATTGAGTTTCTTTTTGAGAAGAGTATGAATTTTTTTATGGTTTATATTTCAACCCTTTTTCTCACACCATTTTGCTATAATATTCTGGGCAGTTTGCATCGATCTGTCAAACTGTTTTCAAATTTTGCTTTTATGGTTGTTACCTGTTGTTTGGTCATCCGTGTAACCTATAGTATGGCATCGTAACTCATTGTATTCTTTAATTTGATCATTGACTAACAATAGCCAGAGAAGTTGCGATACCCACCTTAGGTGGTCAATTGATAAGGACAGCCGTTTTAATTGAAATTTATATATTTATATGTTTTTTTACCTAAGCCCGGAGAGCCATTAAATATGGTGCCCTCTGGTCTGGTCGCTCAATCGCTCAATAATTTGAATTCGTGAGGAGAGGTCAAGAATAAGATGGTTTAAAAGAACACCTTTTCATTTTTTTACCGACGTTTCGACTTTTATTCGGGACATTTTTGGGGGAATGAAGTAAGGTGCTATTCTTGTAGTGAATCGATTGAATAATAAAAATATTTAAATACACTAGAATTTATAAGACCCCAATACATGAGGGATGTGTCCTCGGGAAGTTTCTTTTCGAAACCAAACTATGCAGCACCTAAACCCTCAACATAACCAAGGCCATGGATAATATGACGTTTTAGATTACCACAATACCTGCTAGGTTCCGTCCGAACCTTTTTCTATCCTTTCATCCCGTTTTTTTTAAATTATAAGAAAATTAAACTGTAAATATCTGTTTTAAAGGAAACACGACGGATTTTATGCACGGAAGAAAAACCTTACGTTCCTCTCGGCGGAGTAAGATCACGTCACGACAGGATCAAAATGCGAGGGAAGATGTCCCTAACGGCTCGTTAGGGCTCGATTAGGGTGCAAGGGATTCTGGGTACAATTTTAACGGAAAAACGGACCTTTGCGCCAATCGATTTGGCGGAATCACTGCTATATGTTTCATTGCTACGAAAAATCTACGCTTTACTGGCTGTAAAGCAATTAATTGCCATTGTTTAAAAATTGAAATTACATAGATTTTCCTGGAATATTTATGCAGTGACTATGCTTAGTATTATAAATCATATTTTTCTCTTTTCTTTAGGTTAGATGTATTAGTAAGCACAATAATCGCGGTGCAGAAGGCCATGGCGACCGCCTTTTTATCCCCTAGATTAGTTCCTGTTTTACATCGCGCTAGTCAATACCTGTTGCATCTTTTCGTAAGTTACATACTTTAATTCAAATTTTTGTCATGTATGGCAGATAACTTTTGAGTTTAATTTGATTTAGGGGGTGTTGAGCCATTTTTACATCTGTTCGTAAATTCTTACAAAGTTGAAGTGTGTTCCGCAAGCATTCATCAGTGTGTGTGCAGTAAGCAGGATTATCGTACCTATTTTAAGGCAAGGATTGTTGCCTTCAGAGGGTAAATTTCATTTATATATGTACTTTTTATATCTTGTCTACTAATCTCTGATTTTAAATTAATTTTTTTTCTTTTCCCAGGAGTGATTTACAAAGGGTAATTCGACCCTCTCTGATCGCAGACAGGTTAGTGAGCATGTTCGTATAAGTATTATATCATTTCCACAGCAGCCGATATAATCATCTTGTTTCAATACGTCTGAATCACTGTTCCAAAAAATAAAACATTTTCTTAGTTACGGTTCACACCAGAGCTGTAAGGTACACATCTTTAGGTCGTAACCAATATGCGATAATTGTCTTGTAAGATATGCCATGTTCAGGCTTATAAAAACTGTGAAGGAACGACAAAATAAGTTCACACTTATTCGATTGCAACATGTGTCGTAAGAATTTTTCTATAAAGTTAATCCACAGATTTAGATGAAAGACTCTTTAAAAAATTCTTTATTTCTAAATAATACAAATGGTTACAGAGAATAACTTTCCTATTCACTAGATTATTCTATTACAATTAAACATTCGGAACTTAACTGTCCGTTACCTGTTCTATAACTAACTACGAATAAGAAACTTATGAAATGGGAACAATGGAAAGAAGGGGCAGTTGTTGAGTCTGCACATTCCTAAGCACTGGGATAATTATTGTTTAAACGAAAGCTCTATATTAAAATAGAGACATAACTCCTCCACCCCTAGATGAAACATTCGAAGAATGTTGGTTTTTGGAGGTGGCAGCTGCTACAAGTTGTTGTGTGAAGAAACACCGGGTGATTCCATACCTAGATATTGATATGATGATTCCATACAGGAAGATTGTCCATATACTTATTGATGTAGTGATGATCGGTTATGCAATAGCTGGAGACAAATGCTGAATTTCTAGTCAGTTCAATTTTACATTGACTATAAATCGTGAGTGTTATTCCTCTTTCAAACTAAGTTTATGTTTAACTTTGTTGAAGAACTTGGGATTCCCAGAAGTATGTGAAGAGTGAAGAAGCTGTTTATTTCGAAATGTTACATTACTTGATGTAGAATTTATTAAGAATATTCCATGTAGATTTCTAGATATCATGTCCTTGTGTTTCGTTAAAGTGATGATTTCTTCTTTGGGAAACCAGGTTAAATATATTTATTTATTTATGTAATTCAGCTATCCAGGTTACATAGTTATCATGTAATGCGATGCTAGTGTATTTGCAGGATGTTGTGCCTTCTGTTAATACAATTTATTTTGTCACAGTTGTTCTCTTTGTGATTAATCAATTGCGCTGAGCATAAGAGATTGATTGAAAATTTTTATTATTATTGTCTAAAGGTTCAATATTTAGTTTATTAGAGTTCGCTGTTGGTTTCAGAAAAGTATTTTACATTGGGATAGTTTTTTGAATAGATTGGAATTTCATCCCTGGTTCTTACTGATTGTTTATTTGATTTGTAAAGGAAAGATCACTTTCTTCTGCATAGAAATGTCTGTATATTCCTTTATCAAGCCCTTCAATTTTTCTACATCCTCTCTATTCAAATGATTTATTCGGAACTTAGAAAAGTCAATGACTTTATTATTTTCTATTCTAAGTGTATTACAATTTTAATTGCTATTGAAATTTCATTTGTATTTTTTAACTTATAATTTTTTAAATTGTTTACCGTAAGTGGCTTATCTATTATTATTAGGCTTATAACCATTTCTATTGAATTTAGTACCGTACACAATACTTCATCATTTTCTACTTTTATTACACATTGGGGGATTTGTACCCCAGATATATTGTGTTATCCCAATATGCCTTCACCATTTTCCATATTTTTAATTTTATATCTTTTTCACTTTGTAGATCGACAGTATCATTCGTTGAGTTCACACTGGTCTTCCTGCAATTGGGATTACTTTATGACTCAAATTTTGATATAAGATAGGAATACAGTTTCCTTTATAGCATAATTTGTAATTAATGAAATCTAATCAAATATTTAATAATTTTATATTATCTAATTCCAACAGCAAATCAAACTGATCATGAAAGTTGAATAGGAAAAAAATGAATTTTCTTTTGCTGTTGAGAATTGAGAGTTTTGTACTGTAGCCCTCATTTTAAGTACCATGTGCAGTGGTGACTTCAAATGTGTCATTTTGTTTTTAAAATATTCAAAGCCTAAAAATTTCTTTATAAAGGAATGTGTACTGCATGTGTCGACCAAGTTCGTGCATTTGTCACAGGATCTACAAAATATGGCAGATGTGCAAGCAAACTATTATATTTACAGATATTCTAGCTTCTTAATAAGCATGTTATGACTATGTTTGTCAAAGGCTTTGGAAAAATGTACAGTGCTTACCCGGCAACTATTGGAAATAGCATCAAAATCATATTTTTAACATATTAGCAAATTGGTTCATGTTGCACCAAGTAACTGAAGCCTTGTTGTTGGGTAATAGGTGAGATAATTTTTTAACTTTTTGTAATGGTTTAAAAATGTTTTTGTGACAAAATCAAGAATGTATTATGTACGATTTTAAAACTCATTGGAGGAAAGGGCATATTTTCCGTTATTTTGTGATATTTTAAAGGTAAAAGAATGGATAGGATTTGTTGGTGTTCTTTGTTAAATTTTGGTTGAACTATGGAGGGTGGTATCTTGGTCTTGTTTTCCGTTATGAACAGTAGGTGCCGCTAGTGGAACGTACGGTGCTGCATCCATCCCGAGGGTCCTCTGTACTACGTCAAGTATGTCAATATGTCTGCGATCGCGGTTGGAGGAGGTTGTGTTGTGTTCTAAGAATGTGTTTACTATGTCGGCTGAACGTGTTCTCGTCGTAACACGAGAGCAATGTCGAGTTCCAACATCGTTGTCGAGTGGCTGCGGTCCCTCCACCTGGGCCAGTACGCCGAGTCCTTCCTCGACAACGGCTACGACGACCTCGAGATCTGCAAGCAAGTCGGCGATCCGGACCTAGACGCGATTGGAGTCTTCAACCCGGGCCACCGGAGCCGGCTGCTCCAGTCCGTGAGGACCCTCCGGGAGGAAGGCGCCGCCTCCGTCTACTTCACCCTGGAGGAGTCACAGGCCATCCAGGAAGAGTGCAAGTGTGAGACGTCCTCCGCTAAGTCCTCCAGGTCCGGGAAGAACTCCGACAAGAGGAGCCCATCTTCCAGCAACGGCTCCGTACAGGAACTGCCAAGGTACCTCGACGAGTACGAAGAAGGTAAAGCGGAACTCGTCCGGATACCGAGGATCCAGCTGAAGCACCTCATCAGAGAACGTCTCGGCCAGGACGGCATCAGGCTCAGCAACCAGCCCTACTCCACCTCGGTGAGTCACTCCATACAATTATGAACTGAGTTAATCGGTCCCGATGATCTCTTAATGCTATTAATTGTAGAGCTGTCAAACCTGTAGCTCCTCAGTCTTTGATAATGATTTTTAAAATCTCCAACATTTAAAAACAGTATTAGGAATTCTTATCACCCTAGTCGACCCTTCATTAATATTGTCAAATATCCATTTAATCACACATACACTTTTGCACTACTCGAACACACTACACAGTCGAACCAGTTGTACTGTCAAAACTTCCTTGTGTCACTGATGTACAGCCAATAAAAACTGATTATATGACTTTATTTTAAACAGTTTAAGATTTACACTAAGTCAAACGTCAGAGGTACAGGTTGCTAGATTAACCGAGGTCTAATGCATACAAGCAATTTTATAGGTACAGGTTTGCCAGTTCCACTAAGGTTCAGCTCCTAAAAGCAATGTGGATTTGTCACAGTTTTGTGGTGTGTCTTCGTTGAAGTAAAACTGAGCTTCTTAGGCTCAAAGTACTTAATAAAAAAATGATTATACCATTTTAAGCAGTTTAAGAATTAATCTAAGTCAAACTCTTATATATACAGGATTGTTAGATTAACCAAAGTCTAATGCCTAAAAATATTTCAGATTCAGTCGAATCTTTGCCATGTTTTTCTTGCGTTTCTAGTTGAAACTTAGTAACACTGACCTTATTTGAGTCAATAAAGTATAGGTAATAAAACGATCCGATTTTAAGCAGTTTAAGATTTAAACTAAGTCAAATTTTATAGGTACAGGTTTGCCAGTTTCACTATGGTTTCGTACCTACATGCACTATACATTCGTTATAATGGTCGTTATGGTTTTGTGGTGCGTTTTAGTTAGTAGTTAGTTTTAGTAAGTATACTGAAAGAGAGTAATTGAGCTTATTTGGCTCAATAAAGTATAGATCATAAAAATTGTTTATGGTAGATGAACAAAATAAGTGCTTGCTTTCTGTACTACAACGATGTGTACGTATAGACAGTATCATCGGACCATAAAAATCATGTATTGTGCAATCCATATGTTAGATGTAAACATAACAAAATTGACATTTTAAACTGTTTTGTCTGTTTAGCACAAAGTGAGACCGTGTTTTTTTTTTTGGGGGGGGGGGAGATAACAAATCATCTTGTAATGCCTAGGGAGATAACAAATCATCTTGTAATGCCTAATCGGGAATAATCTTGATCGCGGTCTGGATGAAAATACATATTAAATAATTTGCCAAGATTTAGACATATTATAAGGTCATCATGAGGACAAAACAATCTTAAAGATGTCAATTTGACATCATGAAAAAATAAGCTCGTTTTTACTTCTTGGACATCTTGGCAATATTTGGACTGAGCCGTCTTCAAAAAAATCTGAAGCCATATATTAAAAACTTAATTATATCAATATGTAGACATCTTTAAGATTGTTTTTCCTCGATGATGACCTTAAAACAGTTCGAAAGCTTGGCAGATAAAAGTTGAATTTTTATGTTTCTTTATCCAGACATATTGGGGTTATTCGTGAATTAAAATTCTAGCCGATTATCTAGCATATTAAACACCAATGCCTAGTAATAAACTATAATTATCTGGAAAACTTTGCCCCTAGACCAGCTATGAGCTATAATTTTTAATAATTTCACGTTATATTTGATGTAAAATGATGGTATGTATTGGTTGTATGGCATCAAATATCTTCTGATCGCTGTACATACTTATCATTTATTACTCTCATAGAATTTATTCTGGTACAAGATATAAATGTCACTAATGACCTCGTCAGGAGGATGACAATTCCAGAAACCTTACATTTACAGAGCACAACAATAATAATAGTTGGAAAAGTAAAGCAGAGCTTATTTGGCTCATTAAAGTATAGACAATCAAAATAATTATAATGGTCGTTATGGTTTTGTGGTGCGTTTTAGTTAGTAGTTAGTTTTAGAGAACTTGATTTGTATCAGTTTAAAATTTAGGTTTCTAAGTTAAACATTTTAAGTATTTGTTCAAAGGAAAACGCTAAATCAGTGCAAGATTAATCAAACCATCATCAAGTTCATACCAATGTAGTGTCTAAATGTATTATATTCTGACAATATTTGCCGTAGTTGTAGCGTACCGCATGTGTACTACCTCAAGGAATAATTCGCTTGTATAATGACTTATACTATATTGACAGTATACTATATCGAATCATATTAGAAATGTTTGATATTTAAACATTGTATTTTAGTTAATTAATCTTTTTTTAATGCATTGGGTGAAATAAAAAAGTCGTTGTCATGAGCGGGATTCGAATTCATTTCACAATCTTCGGCTATATACGCCGCTGCTCTATCACTTGAGTCATCGTGACATCGATTCACTCGGACATCAACTTCCCATCTCAACCTACCTTTCGAGTTTCCCCTCCTTTGGCTTTTACCTTTTAGCTCGAAGTGTGACCGAGGATTTGACTGGTCCAATGCTTAATGGCAGTAATTGTACTCACCCTGGAAACTTTGCTACCAGAACATACCCGGATCGTAGGGCTCGTAATATTTGTTTAACACACACTAATGACCTTGTCAGGAGGGCAACAATTTGAGCTATTTTATATTTGCACGTAGTAGCAGAAGTAAAACAAAGCTTTTCTGGCTCAATAAAGCACATTATAAAACTTGATTTATAACAGTTTGATATTTAGCTTTCTTAACTAAACTTTGTAAACAGTATACCTTAAAAGAGTAACTCTATGGTACATGACTTGGTCAATATCACAGAAGTCTTATTAATCTAGTGCCAGAATGCTTTGTTCAGTACAATATTTGTTATAGTTGTAAAATCCAGCAGTAGGAAAAAAATATGCATCTTGAGTATTACCTCAAGTAATTAAATCACTGGCATACACTTGTCACAACCCTCTTGAAATTGAATGAAATTTTAGGGGACGACTAATATTTCTTAAAGCTTCATTCTAGTTAATAGAGGGAGCTGTGAGCAGACCTAAAATATTTTAATTAATTTTTCTTTTCACATAAGAGCTTGGTTAAGACGAAAAGTTAGTGTCACCAGCGGGATTCGACCCACGACTTTACGTATTTAGACTAGCGGCGAAATGTGCCAAAGGTCGTGGGTTCGAACCCCGCTCGTGGCACTACCTTTTTCACCTCAACCAAGACGCTACATGAAACGAATAATTAATTGAAATAATAAATATGGCCAATTAGACCACTAAAGATAAATGAATTACTAAATTTTGTCTTGGTTTTTGTGCCCATTGGACAAAATTATAGGACACGTATCAAATGTGGAATCACTACTTAGTGATAAATAGTTTTACTTATCTTCAACATTTTGTTCCATTTATTGTGTAAATCACCGGTTTTTTTATTAAACAAATGTGTAACGTAATAGTAAAAACTGTTCACAGACGTATAAGTCAATGTGTTGAATAATACTGACCTCGTTCCTTATCAAAATATTTTTGCTTTGTAATCAAATGAAATCGATGATCTTAAAAGGGCTCAACGGTCCATTTGATAAACACCAAACGTACAGTCATATCCAAAATTTATCCAAACTTGTTAATATTGGGTTGTCCGGAAAATAATGCAGGATTTTGGTATTAAACAAAAAAAAAGAAACTAGTTACTTTAAAGCAATGTTCTTTAATCAAAATAATTTCCCATACTCTCAATACATTTCTCCCAACGTGTTGGTAACTTGTTAATTCCGTCTGAGTAGAATTCAGAATTTTTAGAATTGATAAAGTCAATAAATGCATTTTCCAGTTCCTTTTGATTTTTGAATATTATGTGTTGTAAGTAGTGGTCCAGGTGTCTAAAAACATGGTAGTCAGTAGGCGAGAGGTCCGGAGAGTAGGGTGGGTGAGGCAAAGTTTCATAGCCAAGCTCCAATAATTTTTGTGACGTTACACGTGACACATGTGGTCGAGCGTTGTCATGCAACAAAATGGGCCCTTTCCGATTGACCAAAGAGGGCTTCATTACTGCCAATTTCTGATGCATGGTATTAATTTGGTTACAGTATGATTCAGCATTGATGGTTTCGCCAGGATTTAAGAAGTTGCAGTGTATTAAACCAAATGAAGCCCACCATACCGTAACCATTACCTTTTTTTGATGAGTTGGGGGCTTTGGAAAATGTATTGGAGCTTTTCCTTTGTCGAGCCACTGTCCAGAACGTCTAGTGTTATCGTGTTTTGGGGTTTTCTTCCACCACTGATCGCAGAACATCATCATTAAGAGAGGAAGGCCTTCCACGACCTTCTTCATCTTCAAGGCTGAAATCTCCCTCCCGAAATTTTTTAAACCACCTTTGCACAGTGCACTCATTAACACAACCCTCGCCCCAGACTTGGTTAATGTTTCTAGCCGTTTGGGCTCCGCTTCGGCCGAGTTTAAACTCGTAAAAGAAAATCGTACGAAATTCTCGCTTTGACATTATAAGGATGACTGAATTATTTCCAAGTAGCGGAATGCTACAGAGGTAAACAAACAATATCATTTGGAAGAGGATTAATAAGTGTTGACATTCATACAAATGAGTAATCCTGTAAACGTAAACAGAATATTTTATATAGATTTTTTTTAATGAAAACTTAAAATCCTGCATTATTTTCCGGACAACCCAATAACATTAGGTTGAATTGTGTCATGCCAAGGTAGTTAGATCAAAATGATAGGATACTCCAACGTTGGGTCAGTAATGTCTTCGAGAGGTGATTACACACAAAGCCTTCAGGATCTTCAGTGAACCAGTACGTTTTCAGAAAACAGTGAAATCATGAAATCATTGATAATAAAAGTAGTTAGAGAATTGTTATTTGGCTTTTTCGGATAATTTGCTAGAAATATATTAAAAGAACATAGCTGTAATGAGAAATATAAATGTTGCGATTCGCGGTATAAAATTATGAAGATTAAAATAATTAGTTTCTAAATTATATCCCAATGTCATTAGTTGGCTATTTAACTCAGTTGATATGTCAGCAGTGACAACATACACTTAATTAACTTATTACCTATGAATTTGTAATAAACTGCTATTGGTGTACTACTTTAATTTCCATTCCATTTGAATCTTAAGAGAAGATTCAAGAATCACAGCATAGCTATAGGTACCTATGAGATAGACCATTTTTATAGCTTTCGCCGAATGTTATTAAAACACAAATAAAATGAATCTCTCGAAGAAGATCGTGGACTTTTTTTTAGCTTTTGTCGGTTACGAATTAAGCCTGCTTGCATTAGCGTGAGTAAATTTTCCCAACCTAGTGTCAGGTGTGTGTGTGTCACTTTGTAAGGGTGACAGGCAGGTTACATTAATCTTCCTTTTATATATATATATATATATATAT